>NDXZ01001159.1:3261-36354 GCA_003055125.1 Paykullia maculata
TAGGTTGACAAGGAAGGTGTTCAAAATGTATCCGTACAAGATGTTTTATATGAATTGCGCCGATATCGTATGGGTCTTATACAAACCGCCGATCAGTTATATTTTTCATATCAAGCTATTATTGAGGGCATTAAATTACTTAAAGATCCGGTTTGTATTTATGCCTTTCTTTGTATTTTTAAGTTTGTATTAATAATGTTTTTTGTTAAATCAAGAAAATGGGTTCACTTTATAAACTTTTATTTATTTTCTTTTAATTCAAAGAAATTTATTGATTACAATGAAGCGCCCATTGTTTCCAGTGATGAAAAAAGTCAACATGAGCAATATATTATAGATGAAACACCACCGCCTTTACCACCGCGCACCCATTCTCTCTTACCCATGGCTGGTAGTGGAGCTGATGGAATTTTAAGGCTGAATTTAGCTGGTGCACAAGGTAAACCATTGCCCAAAATTCCAGCCAGCGTTAGTTTTAATGATGACCTTTATGCGCCTGACAATGACAATACTAACAAGGATGCTCTTAACAATTTTATCAACAATGAACGGAGTTCGGAAAATAATGCATGCATGACAAATCGACCACTTCCACCACTGCCAACACAACAACATCAGCAAAATAATTTACTAAATCGTTTGCACGAATCGGATAGTGATGATGACAATGAATACTTTGAAAATGATGATAGTGACGAGGATGACATTGACGATAATGATGAGGATGATAACGAGCACGAATATATCGATATTGATAATGTCAACTTTAATAAGTCAAGAAATCATCATATTCATCAGCAACAACAAAATAATGTGGCAACAACTAACGAACAAAGTGAAGAACATGATTCCGTGAAGCTTAATGGCATTGAAACTTCAAACAGTGGCACCACGAGGTAAATATAAACACAAAAGCTTTTAAACACCTTTTAATTTCGGTCTAAAATCTGTTTTTTGTTTTTTTTTTGTTTTAGTCCTGACACTGAAATACGACATAGGAAACGAGCCGAACGCCAGGCAAATATTGAACAAAAAGTCAATGAAATCAAGAGAAAACAACGCGAGAATGAAGACAACAAACAGTCGGCAAAAAAACGAAGGTCATTAATTACTTATATAACAGCAGGTGTTATTGTGGGTGTTATCTGTGTTTATGCCTATTCAAAATGGGCTTAATTATTTATACATTTTCCCACCACCCCAAGTATACAAAGCAAAACATATACATACAAATATTTTCTACCTACTTTTTCGAAATTCACATTTTGCAAATCATATTATTTAAAGTTTGTGTATTACAAAAAAAAAAAAATCGAAAAATGAGAACAAAGTAGAAGAGTGAGAATAAGGTACCAAACAATCAAACGATAATGTTTTTGCCACAATTTTACTTTTTTTTTTAATATAAATACATGTATTTCTAAATGATAAATAACATCGACGGAATGATTTTTTTTTTATTAATAATGAAGTATATTTTACAAACAAAACAAAGTAATAATAATTTAAAGAAAAAATAATTTTTATAATAAAAACAAATTATTTTTAGCAAGTATTATCGCAAGTAAAAACAAATATTATTTTTAGGAGAACGCACACAATTACACCTTTTATTTAAACAATTACAAGCAAACAGATTAGGCATAACACAAGGTTTTTAAACAAATTACCCAACACACAGTTTGCATATGTTTATGTAGTTAATTTCTTTTTAAGCAAAAGGCAAACTAAACAGTTTTTTTTATTATAGTGTGCCGTGTCGTGACCTAAAGTTTGGGTATTTTTGTGTATTTCCAAGTCCCAAATTTCTGGGGTTTTTTTTAAACATTCACGATCTTAAATTGGTACTGTAGACAGCCTGATGTAAGTTTTCTAAACAGAGAATTTTCCCAATATTTTTTTAAGTAGAAAATTTATCAATTACTTTAAATAATAATTTTTTTAAACATAAGAGTACATTAACAATTTCTCAAAACTAAAATTTTGAAAAAGTTTGTACATATTAACAAATTTTATCTATTTTTTCATAATAGAGTTTAATAGCGTGTTCTTAAAAAACATAAAGCGTTATAAATTAAAAAAAATCGTATATTAAGAATTTGTTTAAATTTTGAGTCTTATAAAACGTTCAAAAGCTTTCGTCTTTTTCTCTTTTGGTTTACATAAGACTTTTCCTACCACAAAAGAACATATATTTGTTTTCATAAAATTTCTTTACTTTATAATGCATGTAACTGTAAAGTATTTGGCGTTAACCCTGTAAATCAGCTGTTTTTGTTTACTAAAAATAAATGTTGGGTTGTTAAAACCATTTGTAGACCTATTAATTTTTTTTTTTCTAAAATTATTTGTAATTAATGTACAAAAAATGTTTATTAAATACATTCATATATGTACATAGGTACTAGGGTTGGGCCAAAAATATTGATACATCAAAATATAGCTGCTTTTCAAAAAACAATTGATATATATCGTCGATATTTTACTTTACAATATATCGTAATTTTTTTAATTCATATTGATTTCGATATTTTTTAAATCTGGTTTTTTATTTCATGTTTTTAATTTGTAAAAAAATATTTTTGCCACATTCTTTTTTTTTAAATAGACTGTTATCATGCTTGTATTGTCAACACCGGCGAGAAAAATTGTATCACATTTAAATTGTTTTCAAGTCTACAGCAACAAGATCTTATCTACAACTATCAAGTCACAGTTGTTGGCTTTGTTTTGTTTACCAAACACAACTATCAGCAATAGTTTTGACATTTTTAAAGAAATTTTGCAACAAAAAAAGTTTATGTTGTTTTTGTCTTGCTTTATTTGTTGCCGGGCTCGATGTATTCGGAAAGAGTTGCGCTAGCGGCAAATCTGATCGATTCTTTAAATTTTCAAGATACATACAAATGTATAAACGTGATATTAAGTAACGGCGTTTTTTTTTTGGTCGGAATTTTAAACTACATACATATGTACTATTTGTATCATGTATTGTATTTAAACTAATGTTTTCTTAAAGCATAAGTAAGTTTCTTCTTAAAACAAAAAATTATTAGAAATTTTCTTATGAATTTTTGCTTTGGAAAATTTTTTTATTTTTAATTTATAACACTTGTATAATGAAAAAAAATTACATTTAATCGTTAATGAAACATCTATTTAAAACCTTTTAAAATTTATAATTTTATCGTAAATTACACATTTTTTTAAGAAAGAGTTTTTTGGAAAATAGTAAAATTTTAGTGAAAAATCTTCATTAGCTTTTTGTGGGACTAAAACCCGTCAAGATAGCGATAACGCTTGTAGGAAGGACATTGCCTGCTGTTTTTCTTTTTATTACTACCGCTTAAAATTGTTTTTAAGGCAATTCCAAAATTGCCTAAAAACTCTGTTCGTCTGAAAAAAAATGTAAAAAATACCAAAAAGAAAGGATCCAGGGGGATGGCATATCACAGAAATATTAGTTATTAATTAGAGCTATTTTGGTCTGCTGCAATGTTTAAAAAATCGGTTAAATAGGAAATAAATGTAAATCAAACTCGTGTCTGTCCGGCTGTCTTGAGGGTCTTGATACCATATTTGCATCTAAACGCATAAACCTAGAATTTTGGCACTAGTATTTCGCAGAATTATGTAAAACCCAGAAATATCGAAATCAATAAGCATTTGAATTTATAATAAAAAAATTCACGTCACCGGATTTAGGTATGCAAAGTTGCAGTTTTTTTAACAACAAAGTTAAGTTAGTCTTCTATATGTTCCCCTGTATACCGATATTATACCGGAGTTACTGTTATTCGGTTTACAACCTTTTTCAATAAACTTTTAAGCAATTAAGGCCCTATGCATTTGTAATTTTATTAAACAAAATTTACACAAGAAATCCATTTTATAAACCTTTGATCTTTATCACTCTTACGAAGGCAATATGATTTTTTTTTTTTAATAAAAAAAATTATTTCTTTAAAAATAACACTTAAAAAAACAAAATTATGCAAACATATAACCAATAAATACCTACATATATACTCCCCATTTTGGATATGTAATAGAAAATAATATACAAGATTAAATAATGATAAAACATTTAAGATAATTTATTTTTATAGTCGTATCCTTATACATATTAACAAATAAAACATAGAAGTAAAACCGTAAAAACCAATCAAAATAAAAAAAATAAAAATTCAATAAAAATTATAAGCCCATAATCCTAATATTCGATTTCGTACTTATAAATATACATACATATAGTACATACATAAATATGTATTTTTGTATGTACTTACATATAAAGTAAATAAATGCGTAAAAAAATAAAAATCATTTTTGGTAAATCTTAAAACAAGAACAAGAGTAAAAGTAAAATATATTTGTATTAAATATGCAATAAAAAATATTATTTAAAATAAATTAAACAAATCAATAACCATGGTAACATTTTTTTTATTTTAATAAAAAAAATATTTTCTTTTTTGAGTTGGCTTATAAATATGGACAATTTAAGGTCGAATACCTACCAAACAGTACACAATGTTTTTACATGTTTTTTTTTGTCATTTAATGTAAAAGATCTACTTATGTATATGCACATATAAATAGGTTTTAGTATTCTAATTTATTTGATTTATTCTTATTTTTTTAACCAGTCTTTACACTTTCTTCAATAATGACATTTTAAATATTTTTATGTTTTCTTACAGACATACCAAGAAATTAAAATAATTTTGCGCACAACCTGTTCATATACACAAAGACACAATATGAAAATCATCCTTTATTGTAATAAAAAAAAAGCCAATAATTATGTATAATTACTTCAAACCGCACTCATATAACTTCTGCTATTGCTACAAAAAATTACTACTACTTTTGCTACCACTATTACTACTGACCAATCTATTGTAAATCTCAAGCAATCTCAAGTTATCGAATTATTAATTTTTTTAGATTTTTTCTATTATAAACATAATTGTGTAGTTATATATATCATTTAAATAAATTTCCTTCGTTTACATATCCTTTCTATGTTCTTATGTTTTTTTATTATCATATTAAATAATTTCATTTGATTTGTACAAAATACCAAGATATTTGAATAAACTTTTTTAATTGCACGATTGGCTTTTTTATTTAACGACATTTTTATTTTTACTAAAAATGCCAAATATACATACATATGTACATGTTTATAACTAGCATTGCTAGCCCTAATTAAATTTGATCATATATGTGTGATTAATTTTTAAAAATTTTTTCTTTGATTTTTTATTTTAAACTGAAAAATTACGTAGTTTTCATCTTAATGTGATTTTTTTATAAAACTTTTTGTATTGTCATTAATTTGAATATTTTGATCTGTCGGCAAAGTTTTAGATGCAGATTTTCTTTGTCATCAATAATTTGTATTGTAAAAACTAGAAGAATTAAAAAATATATTTGAATTAAGTTTGCAAATTAAGACCATTTAGTTCCTGTGTCAAATTAAGTTTAACGGTTTCGCCTAAACCGATTTCTTTGGTTATTTTTCTCCATGTGAAAGTAACCTGTGAAAGAATAGAAAGTTTATACCATAATACAATTAGTTATTGCTTATTGTATCATGGTTTATACTTTAAAAGGTAGCAAATAAATATTGTAGACATTTATAACGGAATGGCAAAATTTGGATTGCCAGTGTCAGTGACATCTCTTATTTTTGAAAATTATATCGGTGAAAATTATAATAACACTTAAAAAAAGAGAAAATTGAAAAAATCGAAAAAAACGTTAATCGCTATATTTGGCTGTGCCTAATCTTATACATATAAACTTCACTACGTGTATTTATGTACTTATGTATGTGTAAAAAAAAAATGATTTTTTGCCTATTTCTCAAATTTTATCTCTCAAACAGACGAACATGGCTAAATCGACGTCCCTATCTTAAAGGATTCAGAATATAAATACTTTGTGGACGTAAATGAATATTATAGAAATAACAAACGGAGTGACAAACCTGTATATACCCTTGTCACCTCTGGTAAATGGTATAAAGACAATAGCACACAACTGCTAAATCAAATTAAGAATGTGTAGTCTGAAAAGGAAAATTACATAAGTAATTCAAAAGTAAGTAAGTAATTCGAGTGGTAGTCTGAACATGGTATTACAGCGCGAAAAAAATATCAATATATTTCATTAGATATACATATATCGATTCTGTTGGTCTACTATATGGGTATGGAAGACAAAAAAATTATTATAATGGCTAAATAAAAAAAAGATCTTTTAAAATGATTTCAAAAAACCCAAAAAATTGTAACTGGTATTTTGAAATCAATTTTTTAACTCTTATTGAATTATTATATCAGGATTTCTTTATATATTGTTTATTGAGCTGAATTCACTCTTTATGTTCGAAAAAAATTTTCGGACAAAATTTTTGTTCAGACACAATGGGTGAATTCAGCTAAACTGTTATGTTCCTGCTAAATAAACCAACATATGTATATCTGTTTGACATATGAGAATGGTAAACACAAAAATACTACCTGACGTTATTGTACCTTGCCATATTGCAGTGGAATTACATTTTAAAATAAATCAGTAGTCTGGTATTATTGGTTTTTAACAACTGTTAAACAAATTACTCATCGAGAAAGAGAAACGTCAAAAAATTTTACAAAGAAAGAAAAAAGTTTGTTAAGATATTTTTGTAATTAATTTAAAGAAAAGGCAAAAAAGGAAACTATTGTGAAAATATTTATCAACTATTAAAAACATAAAATGGTGTCAGTGACAGAGGAAGCACAAATTACTAAACTACTATCGAAGGTAAATTTATGGACAACGAAGAGGCCGAAACAAAGAAGGCTACTAATTCAGATGTTCGGTGTAGGCCTATAATATAGGCCTTATATCTGTATTTGGAATTTTAATTTCGCAGTTGTTTTTATTAAATTTTGGTTGTTCTATTAATATTTACAGTATAAACATGTTAATGCTACTAAAAAGGAAATTGTCGATGTTATAACAAATTTTCGGAGTTTAACTTACAACCTACAGAAGTTTAGTAAGTGTACACAAAAATTGGTGGTTTTAAATGAATGATGTTTTTAAATAATATATTTTTCAATTTAGTTTTTAACAATGGCACTTCCAAGGATTTGTTTAATTTACAGGGTACCATACCGGTTGTATATAGGAGTATGTTATCTAGCTTAGAATTTTTAAAGAAAACTATTTACATTTTGTTTTTATTGCAGACAACACCTACAACATTCCCATTTGTATTTGGCTAATGGACACTCATCCTATGAATGCGCCCATGTGTTTTGTCAAACCAACATCCACCATGCTGATCAAGACATCAATGTATGTAGATCATAATGGGAGAATCTATTTGCCATACTTACATGACTGGCAGCCAGTAAGTGTATTAAATATTAAATTGGTTATATGTAAATCTTTACTCTCTGAACATATGAATATGTATATATATATTTTTTTATTTTTAGCCCTCAAGTGATTTGCTATCGTTGATTCAAGTAATGATTGTTACTTTTGGAGAGCATCCTCCAGTGTATTCGATTCGTAAAGATCAAGCGGCGACAGCAGGGTGTAAGTACTTTAAAGTTGCAATAAATAGGCATAACATTTCTTATTAGAGCTATAAAACTTCTATGTTTAAATTGTAAACCCCCACAAAATGACCACCGACTCAAAACTATTTTTCTTTAAGCCTTTATGCCACAACCTGGGGGAACCGGTAATCCAAATACATCAGCGTCAGGTGGTTCCTACCAATTACCGTATCCAACTGCAGGTGGTGCATTTCCACCGTACCCACCTAGTAATAATTTTAGTGGCTTTCCACCTTATCCTTCATCATCCGGCAATGCTCTGCCAGCAACGACATCAAGTGGTGGTAGTGGTTATCCACCATACATGAATTTTCCACAAGCTCCTGACTACAATTCAGGATATGTAAGTCATTAGGGGGGAAAGAAAAATAAGTTGTAAAAAAAAATTAATTTACACTTTTAATTAGAATCCCTCAAATCCCAGTTCGACGGGTACAATTACGGAGGAGCATATTAAAGCTTCACTTATCAGTGCAGTTGAAGATAAATTGCGACGTCGTTTGCAGGAAAAAGTAAATCAATATCAGGCTGAAATCGATACTCTTAATCGTACCAAACAGGAATTGGTAGAGGGTAGTAGTAAAATTGATTCAATAATTGCACGTTTGCAGAGAGAAGAGGTAAGTCCTAATAGGATGATTAAATAATTTTATATTTGTTGAGTGTGACTTTTTCTATTAATATTTATTTTTTTATAGGTTGATATACAGAAAAATATTAATATTTTACGTGATAAAGAACAAGAATTAGAAAAAACCCTAAATTCTTTAGAAAATTCGGAGAGTATTGATCCAGACGAGGCAGTTACAACAACAGCGCCTTTATACAGACAGTAAGTAAAACTTAAAATGTTCACAAAATGCTATAAACAATTTGAATTCAAATAATAAACAAAATGAACATCGTGACTTTTTAGACTACTTAATGCTTACGCTGAAGAAGCAGCCACCGAAGATGCCATTTACTATTTGGGTGAAGCCTTACGTAGTGGTGTCATTGATTTAGAGACCTTTTTGAAACACGTACGCCAGTTATCACGCAAACAATTTTTGTTACGCGCCATCATGCAAAAATGTAGACAAAAGGCCAGTCTAGCTGGTTAATTCAAGACAAAATTCAAATAATCTACATCAAAGTAAAATACGAACAAAAGATTTTAAGTTCATGTCATTGCCGTTAGTAGCGTTACCAGTATGTAATAAATTTTATAAAATTAAAAAATATTTTATGATCACAAAAGAATCGCAAAAAAAGAAAAAAAAGCAAAAATTTGAAATTATATAATGATATTGAATTATAGTTAATATATATTAATAATCAAATCACATTTATATACCTAAAAAACCAACCAACCAACATATTTATAAAATCTCAAAATCTAGTTCAAACAACTAAATAACATTTTTTTTTTTAATTTGTCTAAGATTTTACATACGGAAAAAAGGACATACATATATGTATGTACATAAAGTGTTTGCACACTTTGCTAACGTTCTGAGTTTCAGTGATGTAAAAAAATTTAGGGTTCGACATGTTTTGAAAAATACGAATTTTTAATAGTGATTGGTTTTATAACGGAAAATTCAAACACAAATTCGAAAATAGTATGAAAACTGGAGACTAAGAGCAGGTTTTTGACTTCAAGATTACCGATTAAAAAAATAAAGTTTGAATTTTAATTTGGATTAAAAACTTTTCGAATTGGCGGATTATCAAGCATTGGAATTGTTTGCCTCTACTAAATATTGTAGGGTATTTTCCTTCTTAATCATCAAATTACACATATTTATATGTATGTATGTATATTGCTATTAAGTTTTCCTTAAATTTCGTTTTTTAATTTAACTTTGAGTTATTTAATTAATCTTCACAATATTATTTTTAAAATTGTCATACTAATATAAAAATCTTTCATTTCGTAAGGTATCAAAACCTTCAGGTAAGTAATGTTATATACATTAAAAAAAAAACCCCAAAAAATTCACCTGCTCTGATGTCCGTTATTGCACTGTATAACGGTATTTGAGATGCTTAACCACTATTATAAAACATACTAAACGTTTGTTTTATTTTACTGTGATTCAATGCCAAATATAATAGTTCTGAGCAAAGTAAACCTTTCCATGAAGAGGAAATGTAGAAAAATGTGATCAAACACTTTGGAGCTAGAATATTATACAAAGATTTTTTTGGACCAGTAAGGAAGTAGTTACAGTGAGATTTATCATTTTTAATTTTGTTTTGACCAAGTTTCGAGTTTTCTCTTATGACAGTTGTAAAACATTATGAATATTAACTTTTAGATATTATACCGTCCCTAATTTCTTTTGATTTGCAAAAACAATTTCTTACAACTAAAGTTTTATATAAAGCCTGAAATTTAATTAAATGCTTTTATTCACTTAAAAATTATTAATTTTTTTTTACATGCGGGATTGTCGCCCCTTTTCTATATATAAATACCAACTGCCAACATTAAAAACATTATGCCGAAACCCAAGAAAACTGACGCACACAAACTTATCGCCAGTTCTTTAAATAATGTCTTCTCTTTAGTATTTTTAGGTCTAGATACAACATAGATAAAGAACCAAGCTGTAAAGAATGTACCAATTATAAGCAATACTGTGGCCAAATGAGGAAACACAGCCGGATTGATGGGCGAAATATAACGTTGCATTGTTAAATCCATTCTGTAAAAATTAAGTACATAATTTGGCTTTCACTTCTTATATTGTGTGGTACTTACTTATTTTTTGTAATTCGGTTGTTGTTAAGCCCTTTTATTTGTTTAGTTATTGTATCAGAAAAACTTGTAAATTCTACGTGGCCCGGCTTTAGTTAAGTAAAAACTGTGGTAAAAACAAAGTGCAATTTGACAACTGTCAAAAGTGTTACAAATGAGATTTGTCAAATAAGAGACGAAAACACAGGGCGTTCTAAATAGAAAAAATGTTTATAAAAATTATAATATTATGTATTGTTTTCTTTAATACATATAATCGTTTTAAGTTAAATTTTTGAACCTTTGTGTATTGTGTGCTTTAAAACACGAGTTTTAATTATATATCAATCATAACATAATGAAAAAAATTTGGCAGGTCAAGGTATTACATATGACTTAAATAAAAGTAAGCTGATCAGTTAAATTCACCTTATTAGATTAACCACCATGTAGCCTTATATTATGAAATCCGAATAACGTATCAAAGATCACGCGATTAATACTGAACGCTTAGCATACTTTGTGGTTTTAGCTAGTATTCGTTGGTAAGAATGCGAAAATAATATAAAAATAATATACATATACAAAATTCGTTTTAATATAAAAATTAATTTATTTATTAATTAATTTATTAATTAAATAATTAATTAATTATACGCAGTGCAAAATAAATAAAAAAGCAAGTAAAATGGCTACAAATGTAATTTACGAGTCATATTTTAATAAACAACTAAACGACGGCAGCATAAAAATAATGAAAATACTTATGCGATATATATTGAACATGTTAACTCTAAAGCGATCCGAATATCACAATATATATTCTTTCCTAAAGAGAATTTAACAAATTTTTTTTAAGTAAATATTGTCTGTGTCAATGCTTTTATTCACAACTTGTTACAAAATAACACCTGTGTAAAGGCACTGTTAGGAGTTTGTCGTCAACACAACAACACCTAAATACCCGCATAGTATAACAAAAATCGCAAGATTCATAATAAAATCGCTAGTACATCACTACTAGTGCTGTTAAAATATTTCTGAGAAATTTTTTAATTTCTTTGTGAAAATCGGCAATTCTTTGTTTTGATAAAAGAGTTTACATTCTTATAAATTTAATGTAGACAAGAAAATAATTTAATATGGATGAAGTAAGCCTATCAATAATAAAAACAATTTTTTTAATATAACTAAAAAAATTTGCAGGTTGATATAGACAATGTGGATGATCTTAATGAATTAGAGGCACGTTTATACGCTCAAATACACCATGAGGCAACGGAAGGTCAGCTACCACAAATTGGTGATGAAAGTACAAATAATGGAGATACAGATGGTAAAAAATCAAACTATGAAACATCTTCGACTACCAACAGAATCTTGTCTAACCGCTATTGGGCTGATGGGAAAAAGTCTGCCAAGCAACAAAAAGAAACGGAAAGCCGTTTTATACGTAACCCATTTAAAACTACAAAAAAACCACAGCGTGAACAACGTTGTAATAATGATGCCCAAGGATATTCCAATAAATCTTGGAACTTGGAACAACAACCCAAACAAATTAACAATCAATCTATAACTGCAAACACTAATGAAAACTTAAAAAATACTTCGAGTACTAGTAAATCTTTAGCAGGTACGTGCAATTATTTTGGTAATAAACATGAGGTAAATACTTTATATTGGTTGGTACTAAGTTGCGTTATTAAAAGTAAAACTTAAGAAAAATTGAAAACATTGGGTTTTAAAAAGAATTGTGTTCTCATTTTTGGTAAATCTCCTAAATACTACGTTTTCCGAACATGAGGTTATACTAAAAATATTGGTGAGCAGGTACTTTATTAATTTGGTAAAAAAAAATATTTTAATAAAAAGAAATCTGTATTGTATCTATTACATATTATCTAATATCAATGCCTAAATAAAAAATTACAAATATTATTTCCATAAAATTCAAAAAATGCAAAACAGAAATTGTGAAATTAACAATAAATAACCTCTTAAATAACACATAAATAGCAACATTTTAAAATAATTAGTTTCCATTTCCGTATTTATAAATCAAATATCTATAGTTTTAAACAACATTATCCGTTTAAGAGATATATCTTCACAAAAACTATCACTATCCTGACAGAAAATAGTTTTACATACAGAATATACGTATGTAGTTACAAACGGGGTTATATGTTAGAAATGCTTCAAATTATAAGAAAAGTGAATTTAATCATAAGGAAGTCCAGCGGATTATTATTATTTTTTTCTTATCCTGGGTCTATACGTAGCAATATTTTTTGCCGAAACTGTCAAATTAGATTCGCTCCATAAAATTTGCAAAGTGTGGACTGCAAATTGCTAATGTGGCAATCCATTGCGGTATGATTGCTCAACTTACTTTATTTCTTTTTTAACTTCCGCCGTTTCAAAATTTTTATCAGTGGCTACGTTAGCCACATTATTTTTTAAAATAAAGTTAAAGTTCCAGATTATTTTAAAGAATTTTTTATTTACTTTTTATGTTTTCCAATTATTTTAAATTTGTACAGAAAAACACACAACAGCAACTACTGCAAAAATAACAAAAGAATTTTCTACAGCAAACGAAAATACATCTCGGGTAACCGTAGCAACATCGAATGGAACTAAAAAAAATACAAATTCTATAACCGATCATATTCGGAGTTCTAAACAAAAGATGTCAGAAGCGGAAAATTCGAATTTAAAATTAAATCCTTTAGCAGAATGGATGAAAAGAAGTAAAAATCAAAATAATAAAAAAACAAATCAAAAACACACCAACAATAACGAAAAAAATATGAAAAATTCTGCATCCAATAACAAACAGGGAGGCCCCTTCGCTAACAAACTTCAGAAACTACAAAAACTTAAGCGTTTAGAAGAGAAAAAACAAAAATCCAAAATGGTTAAAAACACAACTGGTGCTTTAGCTAATAAATTAAAATCAACTGAAATAATTGATTTAGATTCGGCTAACGAATCGGATGGTAGTGATGTTGTATTGTTACCAACAGCACCGCCACCTACCTACACTGTGGACGATAGTGCTGATGACGATGATAACGACAAAGTACCCACAATTGTGGAACACGAAGAAAATGCTCTAGACTCAACTGATGTGCAGATGTTATCAACTTCGACGAGTTTTATAAAACCACAAACTTTAGGAGGATCGGACAGTGCCGAGAAGCGATTGGAGAGTTCGTCACGTTGCACTTCGCCATGTTCCATACAGTCATCAGATGATTTTATAGGACAGAAAGATCGCAGTCGCTTGTTGGCTAAAGCCAGTGGTATGGCCGATGATGAAGATTTGTTGGTGCTTACTAGCGATATGAATAGTTTTTTGGAAAAGTCCACAATTGCAGAACCTAATGCGCAGAGCGGAAAACGTGATGAACAAGTACCAGAGGAAGATAATATGGACACTAATGACTCTTTAGAGTTTGCTACACCTGAAACTTCTAAACAACAGACGCATCCCAAAGACTATCGTGTCGATCAAGGTCAGTTTAGAGCCTTAGATGTTTATGAAAGTGAATCGGATATAACGGATAGTGTGTATTCCAAAGGGGCTAATAAAACTACTGTCATCAGGCAAATCGATACCAGTTCTGATGAAGTGGAAGATATTAGCAGCTGTACGCAAAGAACTAAACGTTTGCGTAAACGTCGAGCTTCTAGCAGCAACAAAGATACAGATCTAAACTATGAAAATTTACTATCTAGTTCTGATAACGAAAATGATGACAAAGAAATGGTGCAAGATGACAATACATTACTGCGCACAGCGGTACCTTTTATATCCAGAGGCCCTGCAGTGGAACGTTGCAAGCAACGAAAACGAAGTCGCACTTTATCCTCTTGTTCTCCTGTCGTACACAAAAGAAAATCTTGTAAATCAACAGAATCATCAGGTCATATGTCGGATACAGAATTTATAGCCACTTTGAATAATCTGGCACAGGGTCATGAGGAAGAATTGGTAGACCGGGAGGAAGCCGACGAAAGTGACACTGAAAATATTCCCACTGCTCGAGATATTGCTGAGAAAGTATTGGCCAAATATAATATTGCTAAAGAAACATCTAATAAAGAAGTATCATCTCAAGATATAGCCGTACCTGAGAATGCCTTAGAAGGATTGGATGAAATTTTCGAAACCATTGATCAGCTATGTAAAAGTGATACCCAAAGAACTCAATCATCTACACCTGATGACATGATAAAAATCGATGACTCATCAGACAGCGATAGAGAGAAGCATTTGAAATATAAATCTACGCCCTACGACGAGAATGCACAAATTATTGAGTATTCGCCAAAAACTTCCATGATCGAAAAACAACCAGCAAAAACACACGACGACATGGGTTCACCCATTTATAATGTCATATACAGTCGTGGCCACAAAAAAGCTGGTGGCATCGGTTGGAACGATGAAATGCGTAGATTTTATAATGATTCCTGGAATGGAGAACATTTTAAAGTAAATAAAGTTTTGCAGAAAATGAATTGTAAGTATTTGGATCTACATATGTACGTATTGGTAGTGACAGGTTAACAATTATCACTGACAAAATCCTCATGGTGTCAGTTAACCACTGCCAGTCGTTTACTAACGATATACGTACATAAATATACGAACAAACATATGTATGTACATAATTTAAAATTGTCTAAAATATTTTCTTGCATAATATCTTTATAGCGGATAAAAGTTTGTGGAAAATTTATACAGAAGATCGTTTTAATATTAAACCTCAAAAACGTCACAACAACATGAAATGTACAAATTGTTGTGAATTTGGTCACACTCGTTACAAATGCAAGAGGCCAAAGAAGCCCATGATTTGTTATATGTGTGGAAATAGTGGCCATATGGAACCTCGTTGTCCCAACACAATTTGCTTAAGGGTAAGTAAAAATATAGTAAAAGATAAAGAAATTTGGAAGAATTGCTGAATTGCTTTAATTCTTACAGTGCGGCAATAAGACTATGGTATTTACCAAAAGTTGTAATGCTTGTTCGTATCAAAATCGTCTAACCTGTCCGATCTGTAAAATACGTGGCCATTCTTTAGATTATTGCCCAGATAAATGGCGTCGATATCATTCAACCGTAAGTTTTTTAGTCTTTAGTAAAAATCTTTTTTTTTGTTAAAAAAAAAACAAATGTTTTATCTTACAGACCGAACCAAATGCATATCTCAACAGTAATATCAATTACAATCCTCGCAAATATTGTTGCATTTGTGGTGGCGGCGGTCATTTATCTGATAATTGCCGCAGTGCGGTACGTTTTATGGAATATCCCAGCATTGTTAGCACCATTAAATCTCATCAAAAAGCCTATGATGATGTTGTCGTTAAAACACCCCACAATGGCATAGCTTTAAATCTAATGTTTGATCCCTGCAAAGAATACACATTTAATATAGCTCAGGGCGCTTTGGTAAATAACTATTATGGTCGGTTCTTGAAGGCGGTAAATTTGGATTTTCTATTGGAACGCAATACCGATGCGGTGACAGCAGAAATAGTCGATACTACGGCTAAAAAGAACAAACGTTTATTGAAAAAGTATGTGGCAAATCCTTATTCTAAAGTAGGCACAGCTAACCAGAGAAATATTGAGACAACGGAAAATGCTCCTAATCAGGTAAATTGTTTAAATAACACTGGGCAACAAGACACTGAACTTTGTCTTTCCCCAAGAACCTTACATATATTTCTTACCTTCATAAGCATAAAAAAAATTGGCTAAGAATTTCCTACACTCATGTAATTTACAAAAAATTATGACCGTTTGCGACAAAAAGAGTAAAAAAGTTCTATATTAATTTTCTATTTAAGATATTCTCATATATTTAGCTTCTAATTGTGGCTTTCAATTTTCCTAATGTTATAAATTTAATTAGAATTGGAAAAATTAAATTAAATGTTAAAGATAAATTAAATTGCTTATAGAGGTTGAAGCGAAACTCTTACATATAAAACCCTAATTTAATATGTATTTATTTTGCATTTTTTTTTCTTTTCTTTTTTCCTTATCTTTTCTACTTAAAGGTGCAAGAAATCACCGAAAGTGGCAAAACTGAGGAGCAAGATGGCGGTAAAACTGACGAGCAACAAGTTGTTGACATGGTTGACAACGGTGACACTGCTGGCAGTGATAATGAGGTTGAATTTGTAGGCAGTGCGATTGAAGACTGTAATATACAATTAAACATAATAAACGATAAACTTCCTAGAGCTGATGAGAATTTTAAGCCGCCCATAAATGTACCATCTACAACATTGGTCACATCTTCAAAATCACCAACAGAACCACAACTTATATTAGACTCTGATTCGAATTATAGTTTTTCTGAACACTTCGATGTGCCTTCAACATCTATAGAATCAAACCCTCTCCCGGAAATACAGAACATTTCTAGAAAACAAGAGGAAACAAGACCAAAACCTCGAGAAATGGAGGTTTTACCAGATTTTATACCATTAACAGCTTCGAATGAAGATCTTAATGAACAAAATGGCGATCACGAAAATCCAGTATTGGGTATATCTAAAAGATTTGTATCTGCCGAAACGGACGATGAAATGGAACAGGAATGCAGAAATTTAAGTCCCTTGCCCGAACTACCTTGTGAGGCTAAAATCTATTTAACGCTTCTCCATAGCAAATATTTGCTATCGCCTGTAGGAAAAACTTTTTTGGCAAAAACTAGTAAAACCCACAAGCTAAAGGCTCATCTAGATTTCACCACTGTTGGCCATGTTCTGGTTATATTCGGTTTGCCTAAAGACCAGGATAGCTTTCAAAGGGAACTGTTGATGAAATATCGTGAACTAGAGGGTGAACGTAATCAAAAACAGTTGCAAAATAATCTTAATGTGCCAAAACGCATCGATGTGTTAATCAGGTTTCTGCGTGAGAACATCAACCAACTGTTAAACAATTTAGGTAATGTCAATCATCTGTTAAAATGTCTACAGTTCCTAGAGAGGCAGCAATCAAAATCGGCCTGTAAATTGGCAGAAAAAGTACGCCGTTCCTTGAATATGATACTAGTAGGTCAGGCGGGTCTTCAGGACGGCACCATGCATTTAGACAAACTCTTAATAAGTTTAAAGACTCTTATCAATGAATACAGTAGTGAGGATGTTACGCCGCCCCACTTGCGTTCAGAAATAACCGATCATTGGAAGGTTATATTTTCGCCTTATAGACATGAAAACTATCAGCAGTTGGTAAATGCCTACAATAAATTAATAATGAAAAATCAAATGCCAATGCTGGTTATCGATCCCATACTATTAGGACAAAAGATCTTGGACACCAGTTTAACTAAAGAACAAAAACGAAAATTAGAACAAACGACAGAAGCGACTGTTGGTCCAGCAACAGACGTAGAAAAACAAACTTTACCTAACACAAGTCAGAAAAATGCGAAAATTTTAAAATGTAAACAGAAAACAGGTACAACCTCTCCTTCTTCGAATCAAAGTAATAATGCTCCCACTACACTAAACACCAATAAAGCAAAAGCAAATAATTCACGACCAGTATCTCCAGCGAGGGCAACAACATCTGCAACGCGAGTAGACAACAAAAACTTACAAACAAAAACGTTTTCGAACAAAAATACCACCTCTTCTACATCTTTAAAATCTAATAAATCTCCTTCCAACACATCGACATCCAGTAAAAATAAAAATTCGGCAGCAACGACAACTTCAACCATAAACAAATCAAAACAAACTCTTTGTTCAACAAATTCTACACCCACAAATATATCAGCCAAAAAACAATCGCAAAAATCAGTGCCTGCCCCACCAGTTGCAAATTCCGAAAAATGTTCAACCGTCAGTACAACCTCTAAGAAGGTGTCGGATAAATGGAAAAGCACTTGTGATTCATTGCTCACCGAAATTAGTGCTGATAAACCTACCATAACAGGAGACAGCAGACCACTTGACTCTAAATTAGCATCCGCATTTTGGTCGCGCGAATCAATGCGTTATTTGGATGATTGTGTTCGTTTGGTCGCCGCAAAACCGCATGTAATAGAAAAACTGCAACGTGTACAAAACAAATCAAAGAACGGACAGCTTTCGTATAATG
This sequence comes from Paykullia maculata, assembly GCA_003055125.1. NCBI lineage: Eukaryota > Metazoa > Arthropoda > Insecta > Diptera > Rhinophoridae > Paykullia > Paykullia maculata. The sequence continues at coordinate 21,758 of NDXZ01001159.1, forward strand.
ACTATTTAGCTGTAATAAAGCTACACACTGCACTGAAAGCCAAATAATCCCAGACATAAATATAAACTGTAAATATTGAATATTTGTGTTTTAAAAATATAAAAGATATATGTATGTATGTATGTACATACATATATGTTAATCACGAAGATATATTTGATTTTTTTTAATCAAACAAACTAACAAATCCTATATTTTTTTTTATTTTGTAACTGTACAAATGATACTTTTTGTACTGCGTAAATCATTGCAAAATAATAAAAAAAAAAATTTAAAACAAATAAATTTTGAAAATAATTATAATTTTGAAAAAATTGAATTTTTTTTTTATAAAATTAAAAATTTTTTCGTGTATTTATATTGAAAACAAACATCAATAAAAAAAAATAATAACTTGTTTAATTAGATCATTTGAAAAATATGACTTATGACATATTTAACCAGAAATATGTACTATTCTTTACAAACGCCGCGACCATATCTTTCTCTGTTAGACTGAAAAACCTTATATTCATAAGGGTATGTTTCCGAACTTGTTTTCTAAGTTTTGGGTATTTATGGGTAATAACTTAAAGACCATTTTTAAAACAGCCTTAAAAAAGGTTTATTGTTAAGTTTTTGGATATTTTACGTTCGTTATTATTAAAAGTTCTGTAAACGTGTCTTTTGAAGCATGCATTGCCAATAGAAACAAATATGTATTTACAAAATCGTATTTAAGTTTTTATTATTATTAAAAGAAATACCAGTGATAAGCACATCTGGCGATATTTTGGAATTTTCTTCAGATATGGGAAAATACTTAAACATTTCAGGAATAGTTTCAAAATACAATTGCCAAAATAACAAGCTTTATTGACAGCAATAAAATTTGATTTAATTGATTTATTGTAATTTCTTTACATTTTGCAGAAGTCATTAGAAAACCATTAGCTAATTAATACCGGGAAAACATTTTATTACACATAGTGAATTAGTGCACCTTGTTAGATCATTTTACAGGTAAAACAATAAAAACAAGTTTAAAAATTTGTTGCCAATGTCGAACAAAAATATACATACTAACATATTTACACATGCATGTAAGAAAGAGATAAAGAGAGAGAGAGAGAGAGAGAAGAATAGAAAATATGTCCTATTTTCACATTTATTTAAGAACTGTAGTTGGTAATTGCAAATCTCATTTAGGTATATGCAAATTTGTTTAAAAAATGTTATAAATTACATACATAGATACATACATGCATATGTACATACATATGTATGTATGTATATTTAAAGGTACTAGGATAACTTTCTCAATTGCTAAACTTAAAGTATTTGACTTCAAATTAGAAACGCTTCAGTTTCAAAAGCGATTTGAAACCTGCAAGAAGCATTTTTTTGTCAGGATTTTTTGTGGTGTGTTAAAAAAGATATTTAAAATTGTAAATTTGTTAAATATAAATGTTTTGTGTTAATTTAACGCTAAAAAGTGTCAATGCACTAAAGTAAATTGCTTAAAGTTAGTTGGAAAAGGTACGTTTAGTGAAAAATAGTTACTATTAAAAACGTTTAAAACTTATATATTAAAAATTACCTAAAAAAGCTTATTTTTATTTTAGAGTGCTGTTTAAAATGTTGCACACACCTTAGTGCTAAGAAGAAAAAAAAGATTGCGAATATTTTAATAATATTGGAAACGTAAGACATATATACTTATTTTATAAAATCTAATGAAAGTATGTAAAATATATGTATGTATATCAAATTTTATTTCAAACATTAATAGATTCTTAGATTAATAGGTAGATTCTTTGACTATTTTTAATTAAGAATAATATTTCCCATTATACCATTTTGGTAGATGTTTAAAAGCTTTTTTCTTGAATAAATAATTTAAAAATAATTCTTATTACCCGACAACGGCAAAGCTAAAAGGATGGTTTTGAATTCAGCTGGTATGCTTGTATCTATTGCCTAGTAACTTCTTAAATATTTATCTTAATTTGACAATTAAGATATGTATTGTTGAAACCGTGACGTAGCTATCAAAGGATTGCCGTTGTCAAATGCCATCTACCCTAATAACACAATACATTATAAAAGTAGTAAGTGGTTAAAAGCTTTAGAGCAAAGTGACATACGACTACGGCTATCCTTTGAGCATCATTATGAAAATGTGTTAAATGCATATGGATACATTAGGGGTACATTGTTTATTTAGTAGATGATAAATATTGAGATGTTTGCCCATAACAAATTCCTATGAGAAAAATTTCCTTTTTTATACTTTTTAAAACGTGATTTTTTAGTAGTCGGGCTTTAGTTTTTTATAAACCTGCATTTTTTGCAAAACCATATGAAATTTTAAAAGCGACAGATTCCATTTGCAAGTCACTTTAGTAGAAATGTGTTAACGAGATTTAATTTGAGGATTGTCAAGGAAAATTTTTTTTAATTTTAATATGTACATCCTTGTATAAAGTTTTATTTAACTATTTTTAAGTTATCTAGCGCGAATGGAGCTGTCAATTATGTATCCCCAAAATATTTATAGTGTATTTTTTAAATGTATGTACATATGTAAGCATTTGTCTAAGTTTAATGTACGAATAAAATATTTATATATTTATTTAATAAATTTTATTAATAACCAGTAATGTCGTATGAAAATAAGTACCTTAAAAACTTTAATATTATTATTAATATTATTTAAAAAAAAAATTTACGATAACTTGAGATTTTTAGGGAGAATACCACAACAACAAAGTCAAAAAAAGTGTCAACTTCAGTTACCAAAAATACGTAAGGTCAACATCAGAGCTCAAAACCGAAAAATGAACGCAGCAAAAGATTTGAATTTAAAATTAACTCCTGTAACCGAATATGTGGAACAAAATGGGAATCATAGTAATGAAAAAGCAAAGCAAAACACTGTTAAAGTAATGAAAAATGTTGTATTGAATAACATGCAAGGAGAATTCATTGTGCAACAAGTACCAGAGCAAAATAATAGTGAAGCTCAAAATTTATTAGAGTTTGCATCTAAAATTTCACATCAACAGGTGCATTCAAATGGCCATCGTTTGGATCAGATGCTGTTTTGCCACTCTTTAGGTTATTCTGTGGATCAAGTGAGTCAACAATTAACTATAAGTTTGTTTACTTTTAAGTCAAATTTTATTTCTTTCCTAAATTAATGTATATTTTTTTGTCTCTCCTTATATGTGTATGTAGATCAAACCAAATAGTGGTGGGAGCGGTCTTTTATCCGATAATTGTCGCAGTGCCGATGCTATAATTAAAACACAATCCAATAGATCTGGTTTGAATATAATGTATAACCCATGTCAGGAATATAATTTAAATGTCAGTGTGAAACAAGCTCTAGAGAAGAAAAATATAGAGACTAATAACTTATTAGAATTCGCTAAACATAAATTTACTCAGCAGCAGTCGCATCCCGATGATTTTCAAATGAATCAAGGACAATTCTATCATACCCTAGATTATTGTGCTGACCAACGCTATCAATATCACTCAACCGTAAGCTTTGTACACTTTAGTGAAATTTCCCATTTTACTTTTGCAATTTTCGTTTTTACTCGCATAGATCGAAGCAAATACTTTTCTCAACAGTGGCATTAGTTACAACAGCAATTTACACAGTAGTTTTAGCGGTGCCGTGGGTTTTATGGAATGTCCTACCGTTGTTAGCACCAATCAATTTAATGTAAAATTTAACAATGATGCTGTTATTAAAACACCCCACAATGGCAATGATTTTAATCTAATATCTGATCCCTGTCAAGAATATAAATTTAACTTTAGTGTCGAACAAGTACTGGAGAAAGAAAAAATGGTTCAGGGGCAGTTTTACCATCCTCTTATTTATAGTTCGAATCAATACTGTCAATATCATTCAACTGTAATATTTTAATATTTATATAAATTTATTTCTTGTCCTTTTTTAATGCCTTTTATCGTTTAATTTTTTCTCATATATGTACATTTGTAGATCGCACCAAATACGTATACTTATAGTAGCATTAATTGTAATCCCAATCAATACTGTTGTATTTGCGATGGAAACGGGCAATCATTTAATAATTGTCGTGGCGCCGTAGGAACTTTGAACAAATCCTATGATAAGGATGTTGTTAATACAGCCCACAAAAACAATTCGTCGAACGTAATAATGTATGATTCTTCTCAAGCAGATAATTTAGATTACAACAGGGGACAAATGCCCGAGGTTGAGTATTTGCAGTTTAAATTCAATCGTGTAGCCGAATGGCTTGAAGGAATAGAGAACGCGAATAATAGAAAAGCCAACCAAAAAAACAACAACTTCGCTAAAAAACAGAAGAACTTACAAAAATTAAATCATTTAGGAGAGAAAAAACTAAAATTCAAAAGGATTGAAAAAACTGCAGCGATTTTGGCGAATGAAATAAAACAAACTACAACAATTAATTTAAATACACAGTGTGAATTGGACTGTAATGTAAAACAAGAACAAGAGCAACAAAATATCAAAAATAATGGGTCTAGAACTGGAGAATATTTTATGACGAACAAAGTTTTAGAAAAAAGGAATTGTAAGTATTTGATTCATTTAAACAACTTCGGATTTTCAAAATATTTGTATATTTCTCTAAAGCTGAAAATAATGTTAAATCCAATAAACGTCAAAAGAATATAAGATGTAAAAATTGCGGTAAGTTTGGCCATACGCGTTCAAACTGTAAGAGACTTAAAAAGCCCATGGTTTGCTTTATGTGTGGAGATAGTGGCCATATAAAAATATGCTGCCCGAAAACAACATTCTTTAAGGTAAGTGTTTATATAGGTATCTGCATATTAACATAAAGGACATTAGAAAAACTTCTTAGTTTTTAAGCCCTTTAGCATGAGTGACAAGGCTGTACAAATATGCACATTAAGCAGACAACTTTTTAGATATAAAAAATTAGGTATCCATACTGTTAAGTACATACATATTTTAAACTTTGTAGACATTTTTCAGGACGCTGTATTTTGTATTGTAATATATTTTGGACAATGTTTATTATTATTATTTTTTTCATCTCCTCCTGAGGTGGAAGCCATAATTGAAAACAAAATCAATCAGCAAAAATTAAGAGAAAGCAAATCCTCTATAGAGAGTATGTTGTTTAAATATCTCAGATACATACATATATTCCGGCTAGTAAGCAATTATACATATAAAGATGTATGTATGTATGTAAGTTAAAAAAAGACAACAATTACTGCCTTCAATTTTTACTTTAATTAAAAGAAGAAAAAACAAAATGAATAATTGCAGAATAATTGCATTAATTTACAGTTGTGAGCCAATAAGGCACAGGTTTTCACTTAAAGTTGTAATGATTTTTTTATGCCAAGATAATTTAATTTGTCCGAACTGTTAAACATATGTACCACATGACCACTCTTTAAAAATTTTTTCAGATCATTCATCCGTATATTTTTTAATTTTAGTCAAAATCTTTTTTTTTCTTAACTATTTTTTTTATATTTACCCAGCCAAATGCTTCTCCCAATTGTAATGTTAATCCGAATACACTCAAAATTTGCGGCGATTGTGGAGGCAGCGGTCACTTATCCATTAATTGTTGCAGTCCCAAACGTTTTATGGAATATCCCACTATTGCCGAGAGGAATAAACATTACGATATTAATGAAATTAACGTTGAAACGCCCCACAATGATATCGCATTGAATCAAAAGTATGGCCGCAGTCAACAGTATAAATTGGATTCTAGTGTAGAACAAGCACCAGAGGAAGAAAAAAATATATCTTATAAATTATTAGAGCTTGTTACACCTAAATTTCTTCAGCAACAGGCGCGCCGTAATAACAATCGTGTAGATCAAGGGCAGCTCTGCCATTTTCTAGCTTATTGCCCTGATCAATTCTGTCAATTTCATTTAACCGTAAGTTTTACTAGAATTACTTTTTTTTCCTAAGTTAATGCATTTTTTGTTTGTTTTTCCTTTATATATTTACATATGTACATACACATACATACATATGTAGACCAAACCAAATACTTATCCTATGAGTAGTAATAATTACAATATCCGTCAATATTGTAGTATTTGTGGTGGCAGTGGTCATTTATCTGATGATTGTCGCAGTGGTGTAGATTTTAGGAAACATTCTAGAACTATTAACGCTAAAGAATCTGATAAGAAATCTTATGATGATGTTGTCGTTGAAATACCAAACAATGGCATTGTTTTAAATCTCATGTTTGATACTTGTCAAGAATATAAGTTGGATTCCAGTGTTAAGCAAGTACAAGAGCAAAGCTGTTTTCAGCAGCAGGAGCAGTTTAGGCATTCTTCAGTTCAATGGCATCACTATAATTATGCTGTATGTTTTTACTCTTAATACAATTGTTTTTTTTTGTGTTTTCTTAACTAATATCTTGTTGATTTGTATTCCTATATAGAGCGAACCAAATATTTACGGTAACAATGGTCGCTTAACCTATAACTACAATTTGGACACAGCGAATCAAAGTAATGTTATAATAATGGAAAATGCTTCTAATGAGGTAAGTTGCAAAAGGATATACTACATACAACTAAGTTTTATACATTTCTTTTACATGTTCTTTCTTCTTTCCATTTAAAGGTGCAAAATATAAACGAATGTGGCAAAAGTGACAAGCATGATGTTATGCAAAAGGAACAATATGTTAATTTTATAGAAAGTGCAATTCAAAACAATGAAAGTTCCATTAGAACTTATGAGAATTTTAAACCGTCTAAAAATATAATATCCACTTCCACGCCACGCTCTCAAAATTGTAAACAAAACTATCAATATTATTAAAACCCAATTCGAATCATAGTTTTGCTAAATATAAGGATATACTTTTAACATCTGTAACTTAATCTATACTAACTCTAATTGCAATTTTGCCAAATTCTGCACCAACAGGTTTTTATAGTAAACAACAAATGCAAAAGGCTTCACCATCATCTTCTAGTCCCAAAAAACGTTCAACCGTCATTATAGCCGTTAACGAATTCTCGGATAAATTGCAAAGTACATGCCATGTCGTGTCGTGAATAATAGTTGATATACAAAACGTAATGAAAAACCCGCAACGTGTACAACATAAATCGAACCATTTATAACAATAACATTCCACACTAGACTGATGATGGCAAATGAACCCAGTCTAATTTGATTTTTGTTGCATCAAATAAACTAAATAAACAAACATCAAACTTTTTGTAAGAAAAAAAATACAATTATAAAATAAAATTAACTATACTACTAATACCTTTTTTCGATTTTTCCTTTTATTAAAATAGCTCTTTAACCGACAGAAATAGTTAATAACTTTTTTTAAGTGATCTAACATATGGTAAAATGAGTCACGAAAAAAATTAAAAATTTTGATTAATAATTTTTTATGCAATAAAATCTATTTATTTAATAGTAGTTTTATATATAGGAATTTGCAAAAAAAAAAACAACTACAAATTATGATCAAAATAATTTTAATACATAATAACAGCATTAAAAATTAAATGACTTAAAACTGTCATATTTTAATATTTTCACTGATCCAGTTAAATCAAAAGCAGTCTGTAATACATTATTTTATAGGTCATTCAGCCGCGATGTTTCAGAATACAAGCGTTAGCCAAGTTCAAGCAAAGTTCGTCATCATTTAGGTAGTTAGTTGATTATACATACATATATGTGTGTGTAATTATATGTACATGTATTTATACCTAATGCAACTACATATATCTTAAGATTTATCACATTTAACTTAAACTATCAATTACTTTATCTCTTTAAGCTGCTGTTGTCTGTTGCTGACTTTGATCAGCTTGTTGTGTCGAACTTGTTGTCGATGCCGTGCTCGCAGTTTCGGGGGCTTTTTCATTAATGGCCAACCAGGGTAAACGTTTTTGTAATTCCATACGATATTTCGGATGACTAATGGCGTACACAAATGGATCGATACAGGCTACCATTTTACAAGCACAGGCAGGTATCATTGTTACTCCTGGCGTTAGTAGACTCTTATCACCAAATGCTCCTATTAGGGACATGACACCATACGGTGTCCACGATACAAAGAATAGAAAACATATTGTTATGGCCGCTTTGGCAATACGAATCTCGGCAGTATCCTTACTTTTATCAACATTCGAGCGCAATGATTCGACATTCATTTTTTTGGCTTGCTCCCTTAAAGCTTTTTCATGACTAAAGACATGACCTACGATTTGACTGTAATAGTAGATTATCATGACGGTGGGACAAACAAAGCTGAAAAAGAAAATGGTGCCAACAAAGAGACGTGTGTCGAAATTATCGGTTAGATAATCAAAGGTGCAAGATGTCAAATAGCCCTCTGAAAATAAAAAATAAATGAACCAGACTTTAGTGTGTGTTAGAAGGATTATAAAAAAATATAAAAAAACATGTCTTTGTAGTTTAGCATAATGGGAACACCGCTATATCTGCATGAAAACTAAACTAAACTTTTATACATAAACAAAATAAAAGTTTAAAAAGTATTCACCAGCGTCCTCTTTAAACATACCCATACATACATTATTCATATAAATATATATACATACTTATAAATGTACATACATACATATGTATTTATTAATTTTCTTCCAATATTATTAATTATTTTAATATTCTCAAAATCAAGAATAATTTGCTTCCGTTATTAGCAATACATTGGACCAAGTTAGGTATATAAATCAAAATTTTAATTTTAAAAGAAAATAATCTCCTAAGCTTAGAGAGATAATAATAATTTGAACCAGCAGAATTCATGTGCCGATATAATTTTTTTACACACTCAAGTTACCACTTTTACACCTTGTGATCTTGCCTTCTTTAAAAATACCCGTTTCCTAACAGGTTTTACAAAGGATCCGATGCAGTGGACCCAATTAAGCTGTATCTCCATTTTCCTTTCTGCGATTGACTACTCCACCTAACCTTTTTATGATTATAAAAATTTTTTTTAACGCCCAAAAACTTTAAATTAATTTAATAGTTTTAATCCGCACTGTGGACCGGTATACCATAACAATGCAAGTGGAATATACAAAACTCTATCTTCAAAAAAAAAAGAACTAACTTGTGACCTTAATATTTAAATTATATTCAAATTTATGAAAGGCTTAAAACAAATTTTGATTTAAAACCTTTAACAAATAAATAATGGTTCTAATAAATTTTAATTTAAGCCCATAAGATTTACCAACAATACCGATTAGAAAAAAATGCTAATCATGAAACTGTATCTAGTTTTAATAATGCTAGGGGTTTATATGTATATGAATGTTTGTTTATTATACCAAAAAAATTACTATAATTTCTAATAAACAGAATTAAGAAAAATTTCTGTATTTAGGGAATTTGTCAATGATTTCCCCAAACTAAAGAATTATTTAAAAGTGTTCGATAAATCGTTATTTTGTAAAAAATAATCTGTACAAAAGGATATTTTAAAAACGTTTTTCAAAAATATTTTATTCAAAATAAATTAAACATTTTTTGAAAAATTTGTGTACATAATTACAAAATGTCAGCAGCTAAACTGTTGAGTTGAATGAATTTACTTTGTTAAGTCATATATACATACATATGTATGTATGAATGTATGTACATATAACCCCTTACATTCATACATCCACTGGATAGTATTTATAAAAAGACTTAACATTGTTTTTTTTTAAGTATGCCCGATTATCACGTACTATTGGATCCAAAAAGCTTTTCTAAAGAAAATTATTTTTTTCGCCTCTTGTTTTTATTTCTAATCCTATTATGTGGGTACATACATACATATGTATTAATGTACATACATTTGCCAAAAAAAATGAAACTATTTAGGGGCTTAAAAGAATGTACATATTTTTATTCCGGAAAAAGTAGGTGAAATAAATTCAAAAAAGTTTGATTAAATAAGAAAAAGATTGTAGCAAAAACTTAAAATTAAACGAAAAAATTGCAAGAATTTCAGTAAGCACAAACGTTTTGTTTTTTTTTATTCTGCCGACATTTTTCTTGTACGTGGCGTTTACAATAGATTCTCTGATATAAAATAACAACGGCAGAGTAACGAAACTAGACATAATATATTTTCCGTTCCGTTTTAATTTATGAGACTTACTGAGTGCCACATAGAATTATGGTTATCTTTATAATTATAATTTATGAAACTTTTTTTTAGTCAAATTACATTTTCATACATATAATATCAATATTATATATTCACATGTACACAAATACATATTATTGTTAACGTTCGCTGAGATAAAAATTCAACGTGTAGACTACATTAGAAATAAAATAATGTCGCCGTTACTTTTTTGTAAAGTTCCGCCGCCGAATATTAATCATTAGCTTAGTTTTCTGACTTCGACTACAAATTGTTTGTGAAATAATAGTTCAGGAAAAAACTTAATTTACTTAAAGAATAACTAGTAAATAAATTAATATTTTGTGCAACAGTGTTCAGTTCAACAAATAAATAAAAAATGTGCATAAATTTTATGAAAATTTGATATTTTTAGAGGAATTTGTTTCGAAAAAACCAATAACCACTAACAGTAAAACGATTAACTACGACAACTATACGACGAAAATAGAAATATAAAAAAAAAATTTATGAAATAAAAATCTGCTATGTAGACTTTTTAGTGAAATTAAAAATGAATAATTCAAAAAAAAAATTGGTTGGTTTATGTATTTGTGCAATAAAATGTGTTAATTTTTTTATTAAGTTAGAAGCATCTGCATCTAGGAATTTTTAATTAACTCCATAAGAACTTGCTTTTTTTTTCGAAAAACAACGCTGCTTTTATTTTCAAAGCAGCGACGTTAACGATTTATTTTACTATTTTACCACCACCAACATAAATAATACCGAATTAATACAACGGCAACAACAACTAAAACATATGAAACGTCAGCTCAAAACAGATGATCTTATAAAAAAAAAGAATTCCTTTTTAAACTCGAACGTGTTTGAATAAAAAGTGTGAATGAGTGTTGTTTAAAACAAATACAAACGTTTTACAATATAGAAGAAAAATAAAGAAAAGTAAATACTCGATGATATAAAAAGGTGAAGACTATATAGAAAAGGTAATTAAATTTGTAACATTTTGAAAATTTATTTTAAACTAGCAGAGCGCCTCGGCTTCGCACGGAAATTACTAATGAAAAAATAGTTAGTAGCCAAGCTTACATAGGAAAAATGAGAAGTGAATAGAAGGCAATTTTTGAAAAAAGTAATCTTTTAAGCGAATTCGTTTAAAATTTCAAGATATCCGACTCCGAAAGTGATATAAAAATTGATCGTACAAAAATTTGTGACCATATTTATAACAGTTTACAAAATATGGTATAAAATATGTTTGATTTGTATGGGTGGTACCGCACTGTTTGCTCCGATCTTTACAATTTTTGGCTCTAATAAGGAAAATGGTATAAAAGTCAATCGTGCAAAATTTTAATTTTTAATAAAAATCTAACATGAAAGGCAGGGAAAATTCTGATGTATTAGGCAACATTCGTGTTAATTTCTGACAGATATCTGAAAGAATGTAAAATGTAATTCTCATCGATTAGTCGTATAGATTTTTTGTAGAAATCTGAAAGAATTTCTATTAAAATTCACATATCTATAAATATTTCTTATAGATCATATTTCTAGACACAGACTAAAGTTAGCATGAAATATGAAAGGGCATAATCAACTTGCCTCCTCTGCTAAGCTAAAATTTTTGTTTATGTGTTAATTACTTTTTTGGAATGGATATTAATCGATATAGGAATTTTGCTACCAAATTCAATTAGGTATTTCTTATTTATTAAATTAATAATATCTACTAATGTAAGGCATTTATATTCTTTCCTCTTTTCAGATTCCAGCACCATTTAAATGTAAAAGCACAGTCAATTTTTTTTTAATTAGTTAACAAGCGTTTCGTTTCTTTATTTTGTTTTGAATTTCTACGCCACCACTACCACCACTAAATAATAAACAACAACAATAATAACAATACGACTTAAAAAAACTGCCAATAGTATAACGTCGGAAACCTTTTAATACAGACCGATTTATCAAACGCCACATTACCAAAGTCCAATGTCTAATAAAATAAATCCTAAGCGACGTGAAACACCAACTGGTACTGCTACAGGCAACTCAAGTACTGCCAATACATCAGCGAATACATCGTCGTCATCTAGTTCATCGCTGTCGTCCGCCGGTGGCGGTGATGTTGGTATGTCGACCGATCTAACATCTTTGTTCGAATGCCCGGTGTGCTTTGACTATGTTCTGCCACCCATACTGCAATGTTCAAGCGGTCACTTAGTGTGTGTTTCGTGCCGTTCAAAGCTCACCTGCTGTCCAACATGTCGTGGACCTCTGGCCAATATACGCAATTTGGCTATGGAAAAGGTAGCCTCGAATGTAAAATTTCCCTGCAAACATTCGGGCTATGGCTGTACAGCCTCATTGCTTTACACAGAAAAAACCGAACATGAAGAGACCTGCGAATGCCGACCTTATTTATGCCCTTGTCCAGGAGCCTCCTGCAAATGGCAGGGCCCACTTGACCTAGTCATGCAACATCTAATGATGTCACATAAGAGCATAACAACATTACAAGGAGAAGACATTGTGTTCCTAGCCACAGATATAAATTTACCTGGTGCCGTAGACTGGGTCATGATGCAATCCTGCTTTGGTCATCATTTTATGTTGGTACTAGAGAAACAAGAAAAATACGATGGCCATCAGCAATTTTTTGCTATTGTTCAGCTAATAGGTTCCCGCAAGGAGGCGGAAAATTTCGTTTATCGTTTGGAATTAAATGGTAATCGCAGACGTTTAACCTGGGAGGCAATGCCACGTTCCATACACGAAGGTGTGGCCTCGGCCATACACAATTCTGACTGTCTGGTCTTTGATACTTCGATTGCCCAACTATTCGCCGATAATGGCAATTTGGGCATCAATGTAACTATTTCAATTGTATAATTACAACAACAATAATACTGATTGTGTGGATGAATTAAATTAAATACGTTAGTTATTCAACAAAATAAATACAACCACATCGGAGAGAGAGAGAGAAAGAGAGAGAAAAATAGTTATAAATAAAAAATTCGTGCTTGCCTCATGGCAAGAAAACATTATGATTTTGTGAATAGTCTTATATTCACATAATTACACATTAATAACAATCATAAATTTTCATATAATATTTGCTTGATTTTTTTATTAAAAATTAAATGCTACTTTTGTAGGGAATTGAGAAAAGTTTTAAAAACGTTTCTTTTCTCCTTTTATCATTATAAATGTAATATATATATTTTTTGGTCTTAGTTCGTCTTGAAAACCAATATATTTTATAGTATGTAAACACAAAATTTGAATTTTTTTTGTTTTGTTCTTATTTTTTTCTTTTTAAACTAAAATTATGTTGCACATACATATTTGGTATATCTTTAAACACAAAATTTGAATTTAGACTTTGGATATGCTCTTAGATTTTATCTCCATAATAACTTAACTTGAATTTAGCCTCCTTTTTACTTAACAATTTTCGTCGTAATTTAAAAAATAAAAATAAACTTCTTAATAAACTCTCTTCTGGTTATAAACATTTTTAAGAATCTTAAACTTATGTGGAAGTTTTATTTGTGTTTTCACTCAAAGCGCTCATTTAAATTCTAAAAACAGCACATTTAGATTCTTTCTTTTAAATGTTTATTGAACAATTTTAGGTATTTGAATTTAAATTCATTTAGAAAATTTTTCTTTTAATATTTTATCCAAAAACAATTTTTTGATTCACATCCAATAGAAGTTAGTGTGTCTTTTAACTAAACTCAAAAATAATTTATATTTTCAAAAGTGGCACTTGACATATTTAAGTTTTCAAAACTATTAAAAAATCTTTGATTTTCATAAGTATTCGTGTTGTATTTTAAATAAAAACAATGCATAAACTGCTTAAAAGTTTGTTTTCAAATAAAAAAATACAAAAACTATAAAAGGAAAATTTACATACATACATTTGTACATATGTAGATACATATGTGTATAAACTTATAATGGCATGTATTTTTCCGAAATACATGTCGCTTATTTACTTTAATACAGAAATGTGATGATAAACTATTTCGAAAATGAATTGATTTGAAATCTAAAATTGTTATGATTTATTCAGTATTTTCATTTTCATTTCCGCTTTTGTTTTTTTTTAGTTCTCTGCACTCATCTGAATGAATTTTGTATGAAAATAATGACGTGTTGAGAAAAAAATTAAATTCGAAATGCATCACATCACATCGTCTCATTACGATTATTTTTAAGCAATAATTTTTTGTCATATGTTATGGCCCTATGCTCCCTTGAGGAGTGAAAGGAACATATTAATTTTTATTTTTTATTTTTTGTCATAATATCGAAAATGTTTTTGACATATCGAGAAAATACTATAATATCGTCTGCAAATAATTCTAGTGATTTTATTTTCTATTTTTTTCTTGCAAATTTCCCTCTAAC
>NDXZ01001160.1:0-15894 GCA_003055125.1 Paykullia maculata
AATCTTGATCCATATTGTCGTCAGCGTGTTCTTTATCTATACAAAAAGTTATTTAACAAGACATACAATTTTTGTTCTGATTGTTAAACAAATTAAATTCAAATAAAATGAAAAGAAAAATTTTTACAAACATTTCTAAAAAAGATGAGAGCCATACGACTGTTAAACTTTTATACGTATATTTTGATATTTCATACATATTGTCTTCACATTATTATACTTTCTAATTTTATTTTAGTTTTTGACATGTCGTAATACTCAGTATAAAAGTGTGAAGCCAGTTTTACGGGAATTTCGATTGGTTTAATATATTTAATATTTTATATTAATATAATTTATTTATTTTTTTAATGAAAATAAAAGGAAAATTTATTTAATTTTTTATAAAAAATCCTTTAAATTTCAACATATGCATTTTTTCAATAACTTCTAATCACTATGGAAATCAGTCCCTTGACTCCGATAAAGAAAATGTTAGGTTTTTCGGGACTTGCAAGTGCCATATAATTCCTTAATAAAATAAATTTCCTTACAAAAGTAGTTAACGGAATTGAAGGTATGTAGCGGTAAATAGGATTTATAATTGCAGAAAAAAAATATTTAATATGCAATTGTGAACTTAAAAAAGAGTCTAACAAACAATCGAAATTGGATTTCTGTTGATTTTAGACTCCAATATTGCAAGAGGAACAAAATATCAAAATACCAATATTGCAAGGGGAACAAAATACCAACTCCAGTAACCTGCAAAAACTTTAAAGCTTTGTTAAGAAAAATAAGAGAATACATATAATCACGTGATCCTTAGTGCTAACACTTATCAGAACTGTTGGGTGTTTTAAACAACTTTTACACATGAGTGTATCAGCACTCAATTCAATTTTTGAATCACACCTTTCTGAAACAACTACTTCCTGCACATGGGAGAAATAATTTAAGTTATATTTAATCCGTTACAATTTAGTTAAGCTTTATCAATACAGTTGCTAACCGAGTATTATTAAAATGGGTTCGCGAGTTTATCACTTTACTTTAAAAGAGTTTTTTAATTGTTGTCTTTTATAAAACTTAAATGAGAAGACATTTTGAAAGAGAGTTTTATTTTTTTTTCAGATTCTTTATTACTACTTCTGCAAACTTTCTTGGCCAGAAGCAGCTTACTGTAAAATTAATATTTTTCGCTTCTGTTAAGTGTTTTTTCTGTGTCTGAACTTTATATTTGAACTTTATTTCAAAATATTTAACATTATATTCAGTTTTACAAAAAAAAAAAACAAGTGTCAGGGACTAAATTACAAACGAAATAGTTAAAAACTCCTACTTCCGAAAGCATTTTAATAGAAATGGGTACTTTAAGATTAATTTATTCAATATTAAGCATTTTTAAGCGTTATAGTGTTTTCACATTGAGGGTTTTAACCCAAAAAATTGGTTTTAACGTTAAAACCAATATTAAAACCTGATTTTACCATACAAAATAATTTCGTTAAAACCATCTTAAAACCTTTTTTGTTTTGGTTTTAAGTTGGTGTTATGAAATACAACCTTGTTTTTGGTAATAACAAATAATAAGAATGTTGCAGCAGCAACAGTTCCTAAAAAATTGCAAAAGAAAAAAAGCTTGTGGAAAACATTTTGTGATTCCATTAGCCATAATTTTTAAATATTTATGTACAGAAACCAAAGAATTTCTATTTGGCAGCGCATTTTCAAAATTTCTATACAGTTGGTCAAATAAATAATTTAAAAGATATATAAAAAAAGTACAGCAGTAAATACACTTATTTTTACGAGAAGTTTACTTTATTGTCAATAAATTTATTGGACAAACTGTGAGTTAAAACCTGATTTAAATAAACTTGTAGTGTGAACGCGCTGATTTTGCGGTTATGGTTTTAATGTTAAAACCAGGTTTTAACTTTCAATGTGATAACACTATTACTCTCATTTGTCGGACACAGATGGCAACTTATGTGACCCAAAATTCTTAGGTATATGTGATAAAATGGCTAAAGAAATATATCTATGATTTTCAAGAAAAATTAGGTCAAACTTTTTAAAAGACCGAGTAATGGAATAAAACTAAATTTTAAGAATTTTTCTTTTTTAAACATGTCTTTTATGAAACTTTGTAATTTATGAATAATATTTCCTTTAATTGCATACATGTGTCTGGTGTATGCGTAGTATGCCACAATTACGCTCTTGCTTACTCACATTATATTTGTATCTTTTTAAATCAGGCAACTAACTTATTTAGAAAATATTTCATTTAAAATTTTATAAATTATCGTTTATTACTACATATTTAAATTCAAACGATATAAATAGCAGTTATAATACTTACACCACGCTCGCAGCATTTACTAGTCAAAGTGTCATCTTATATATAAAATAGAAAAATAATATAAAGCTTAATAAATGTCTGCGTTTATAAAAAAATGGAGATTCATTCGGTCGTAAAACATCTTCAAATTACTTGTTCAAAGTATTTGCTTATTGTGGGTTACAAACGTTCATTGTGTTTTTATACCGCATACTGTCACTGGTGCCGCACTTAAGCGCATAACAAAGTTTTCGTATGGTAAAACACAACAGCAGCCAAACGGAGTATAAAGAACATAAATATGTATAAAGTTAAAAAATTACAAGAAGAAAAAAAATAAACTTCACAGCTGCAACAACAATAAAAACTAGAAGAAACATGAAAGGAATTTGCCAGTGGATTAATTTATTAATTTGTTGCAGGAATAAACAAAGTAATAAAGTAGCTCCCGACAGTGTTTAATAACATAAAACGAAAAACTATTTATTTAGCAGTAGGTATACATAGACATACAGATACATATATATGGATCTATACTATACAAATTAATCTTTTAAATATTTTTGTACGTTTGTTTGTGCGTCAAATTTGCCTGAGCATTTTACAGAGATATAAAATTTCCTTTTTTAAAAGGATCATAAGGCTGATTTTTGCTTGAAATTTTAAGTTAACCTGGTACTTTATATAAAATTGTTTGTACACGTCTGAGAAAATAAAACATTTAAAGTTTAACATATTTCTGTGGGCTGTTTCATTATTAGTGCGTAAGTGAAAAACGAGCTAAACAAAAATGTTGTGCATGTCTGTACAAAAAAAAAAAAATATAACAGTTAAACTACATAAATATAGTAAATAGGCTTCCCTTTTATACTAAAGTTACAGGTTTTCAAACCAGAAATTAACCTATTTGTTATTTGCTTTAAGTTTCAAAAATTTTTAGATATTTTTATACCCTTCACCTTAGATGATAAGGGTATATATAAGGGTTTGTCATTCCGTTTGTAATTTCTACAATATTAATTTCCGACCCCATAAAGTATATATATTCTGAATCCTTATAGATAGGGAAGTCGATTTAGCCATGTCCGTCTGTCCGTCTGTCAGTCTGTTGAAATCAACTTTCCTCAGCCCCCCGATGTCGTACGCACGCATTATTGGTATTAAACGATCAGAAATTTTCCTGAAATGTTTGCTATTAAAAACCATTAAAATTGCTTTGTAACTGAACGAGATATAAGCCAAAAAAGACGACTACCGTCTGTTGAAATTAAGTTTTCTCAGCCCCCCGATGTTGTACGGACGCGTTATTGGTATCAAACAATCAGAAATTAGACAAGAAAATTTTCGAGGTATAACCAAAAAAATGTTTTTTCGAGATATCGGCAAAAAAATTGCATTTTTTTTACGGAAATACACGTAGTGAAGGGTATAAAAGATTTGGCAATGCGAAATAAAGCGCTCTTACTTGTTTTTATTAATTTAATTTTAGCAGAAAAAGTACAAAAGTGATAAATGTTCCCATTTTTGAGCTATTAACGTTTTAACTGAAACAAAATAAAATTTTTACTTTCATCAATTTTAGATAAAATCATATTTTGAATACAAATTTTTATTTTCTTCGATTTAGCCTTTAAAAAAAACACTTTAAGGTCCAAATGTTGTTTTTAAATGCGACACGTATTTTATGTATATGAGCTGTGTTAATTTGGCCATATCAACAAAAAGAGAGGTCGAACAAAAAAACCCTTTAAAATTGTAAAGCTGAACCATTGGGTCTGAACAAAAATTTTGTACGGAAAATTTTTTTTTATATTGAGTTTCAAAAAGAGAGACGTCAAACTAAATATAAAAAAAATTTGTTCGTACAAAATTTTTGTTCAGACACAACGAGTGAATTCAGCATAGCTCTCCAACGGTAATTACAAGTAGGTGCTATATGATATTAATCATAATAATAATAATCATAAAAATTATATTAATTGTAAAGAGATCATTTGTATATTTCTCTTGAAATATAAGGATCAATTGTCTAAATTGTATGAATTAATCGTGTGACACATAAAATGAGGACATATTAGGAGATTATTAAAATGTGTTATAAGAATGAGAAATTGGTTATGAATTATTAATCAAATTAAATAAATAAAAAAATTAAAGAACTATTTGTTGAAATAAATATTAGATAACAAAGACGTACGTACATAAGTACACAATTGCCTTTAGGTATTTTTAAAGTAACTCCTTCAAGTAGTTTGCCTAATGAACAACACATTTATATAAACGTATTTTAATAATAATTTTTTTTAGTGATTTTGATGATGAAAATTCGACACTAATATTCGTTTGACAAATAATAATGACCATGATGAATTTTTCAAATATGCTGATGATATGTCTACCTGAGTACACTAACTAAAATGCAAGTTGTGGATTTTTAACCAATAAAATTGTATAAAGTTAATATAAGTTGTTTTTATATTTTTTTGTTCAATTTAGTATTAAATTACTTTTTTAGGGGATATTAACGAGACAACGACTACAAACTTTCTGACTTTGTTTTGCGATACAAATTTTTGTAACAACATAAACTGAAGTCAGATATAAACATAAATGTACTTACACTGCATAAAATTCCACAAACATCTATCCCACCCACAAAACATAGCTACTTTTGATGTTTAAGGATGTATTAAATATTTTGTTGCCTCCAAATACCTTTTGTTGGCCCTTTAGTCCTGTATTTAGCATTAAAAACAAGCAAGAACATGTGCGAGTATTTTATCTGACGTACAAAGAGTGTTTATGTCTATACTTACATACATATATACATATGTATGTGTAATTGTGAATGTCACTATTTGTATGGGGTTGGGTAAAACCTATGAGAAGAAAACATCTTATAAAATTGTTTTTATACCTGTAAAGAAAAATAAAGAGAAATTCATGGTGTTAGATGAACGAAAGGCTATAAGAAAATATATTAAATTATGATAAAGAACAAACATTATTGTTTTTATTTGTTTCGTTACACTATTAATATTTGAAAGAAAATTATATTAAATTTTCAAAAGTTTAATACAATACGAAACAACACAAAACAAAATACTTACATAAATAACTGTAATTTGTTTAACTTAGTTTCTCGGCGGTTGATAATAGTTGTTCATAAATAAAACGAAAAAAAAAAACTGTTGTTCTTGTAGTTTTAAAATACATTTTTGGCTTATGTACGTAATATACACACACATGCATACATACATTCGTATTAAAGAGATAAGTCCCTTATGGTTAAATAAACATGTTTTTGCACATTCACATCCAAACAGATTCCTTGTTTTTTTAGGAATTAAATATTTGTTATCAGTTTTGTTTGGGGGGTAAAATATAGTTTTTTTTTCCCCAAAATGAAGTCAAATTTGTTAGCAATTTTTAATATACATACATACAAACATATGTATGTAAGTATATTTTATACATTATATGTATGTATGTAGGTATGTTTGGATGCACATACATACATATATTATATAAATTCGCAACATATAATAATATTATATTTAATATTAAATGAAAATGTAGACGCTTCACCAATAAGTAAGAGGATTTTCTTTTGTTAAGCCAAGACTCATAAAATATAAAACAGTTTGTTTAAATAAATTATTATTAATGCACATAGACAAAGTTGTCTATGGCAACCTAAAAAAATCATATTATTATTTTACTACTGACCAGAAAAAGTGCTTCCTACAAAAGTTTTCCGAGAAAACATAAGAAACCAACATCTTTTTAAAACTTTGTTTGTACCTTACACGCAAAGAAAAAACAAGGTTGAGTATGGCCACGGAATATTATCACAGAATATTTATAAAATACTATTGTCACTGAAATCATATTCATGATTATCACAAACATATTAAGGTTGAAGTTATATTTTGTGCCAATACCAAGATTATATATATGTTTGTCTTAACTATAAACCATTTTAGTTTAAAGGTTTTACTTGGTCATGTTTATTTTATAATCAATATTTGTACATAAATTGTTGTCTGTTATAATGAAGTCTCTAATAAATTTAACTATAAACTTGATTACGGATAATCATAAATATGTTGCTCTTAGATTATGGATGTCATATATTTTGAAAGCAACAAATTTATGATTATCTCTAATCAAGTTTATAATTAAGACAAACATAGATTGGTTCTTGCAACCATACATTAATATGATCGTGGTATTGAAGTAAAATATGATTACAATCATAACATGTTTGTGGCAATCATATAACGATTAAAGTGATCATAGAACATATAAATAAGTCTGTGAACATATTATCGTGACCATACTCAACCATATTTTTTCTCTTGGTGTATGATGTGATTATATTATATTACAATAACTATGAGCAAAGATTAGTTAGTTATTTAATGGAATATAGCCTTACGCAGTTAGTTTTATTTACTTTTAAAGATCCGGTTTTAGCATATGAAAGATTAAATAATTTAATTAAAGTTTTTTCGTTAAAGATTGTCCTAATTTTCTTATTTCCAAGTAAGAAATAAGCTTGTGCGGTCCAGCTAACAGCGGCCACCTATACTAGACCCAAAATGCTAAAGAAACCATCATAAAATATATTATTTTTCATTTTGTAAAAAGTAACAAAAAATTTGTTTGTGCCAGCCATAGTATTTTTTCTAATTTGGTTCTTAGAATTTTCAAAAAAGTTTTAAGTCCAACTCGTTGGTCAGTATTTTTTATTATTATTGTTATTATTTAGCATTTTTCGTTTAGTAGAAAATTTTAGTTTTTTTGCTATTTTATATATTCAATGGTCATAGATTAGTATTAATTTTTATTTTTTAATTAAAGCGTTCTTATTTGTTTGCTTCTGTTTTCACTAAAATTTTTTTAGTAAGATTTATTTGGTTTTTTTCTTAGTTTATTTTTAGCGTAATGAAAATGTTTCTATCTTTTCTTTAAGGCCAGTTTAGCTTTACTTCTTTACTTTGACAACACTGGCTTACAGCAATAATATAATGACAATCATCAAACTCGGTAAGCATATTTCAGGTAATAAAAAACTTGGTAATTGCGAAAAAAAAACATTTGATTTTAAAGACTTACGGAAACTATTATCGGTTACGTATTTAATACGTATTTGTAAGAACAAAGTTTGATTTGAACAAAAAATTCTATCTTCTTATATATTTACATTAGGCACTAGTAAAATACTTTTTAAAGTAAAAAGATTTTTTGTAAAAATATATTAAAATTTAAGGGCTGGCCAATCCCAAGTTTCTTTTGGGGTATTTTTAAACAAAAATTCGACTGATAATTTTTTAAAATTGCTTTAATATAACGGATCATTAATAATATAATTTCAACTTTATTAATAAGCTTAAGAATATTTGGGACAAATATTTTTTCCACAAGGAGATATTTGAAACTATTTTAGTTGACATAGAAAATAATTAAAAATTCATTAAAATAATAATTATTCGAAAATTGTTTATAAATTGTGAGTTTTTAAACATACATACATACAAATATACCACATATAGTTTGGATTAAAAAGCACAAATTCAGATGCTAATTTTACATGCATTTTTAACCCCACGATTATAAGTACGATAGAGTTAAAGTTCATATGTGAATTTAGACACTATTATAGGATTTGACAGTTATTTTAAAAGTACCAATTGCCAAACATTTTCTCTATAGAAAACTTTTTTAATGCTGGGTATAAACTTTTAATAAAATATCAACAAAATACACAAGAAAAACTGAAATACAATTCGGGAATAAAATAATTTTTAATAATTTATTGCGGACCCTTGGGTCATCTTAAAAAGTATGAATTCTTTATATGGACTCTTTAAATAAAATAAAATGTACATTGTTTACATTTTACATCCATATGAATATACCATTGTGTAAGCGTTGTGTTTCGTCTTATATATTTTTGTTTTACACATACGCATACATACATGTGTATGTGGGTGTGTGTGCTTTTTAGTGATAGAGAAAAAAGTATGTGGCAGCAAAACAAATTTACTTAATCTTGCCTTTTTTTTATTGCTAATTTAAAAAAGTAAAAGCATTTTTTTATTTAAATTAAAATCCCTTTTCTGTTTTTACGTTTAGATTTTCTCAATTATTTTATTTTTAAATCGAAAGGAATTTTATGAAATGATTATAGTGGTATTTACTTAAACTTTTTTATATTAAATACATCGTAAATTATACTATAAAAAAAAAAAACTGTTTTTTTACATTTTCTAAGTCCATAAAAGTATCTTAAGTTTATTTTTAATATGTAAATATTTAGGGGTTGTTGTTAATATTAGCTTAAAAACATTTAACATTTTTTTTTAATGTTTTTTTCACCTTAAACATGTAAACTATTAGGATGGTGATTATTGTTCTCATTACAAACTTTTTTAATAAAAATTAAGTTATGCTACTTTTCAAATCAACTGAAGGAGTGCTTAACCAACTTGGCTTATTTTTGTGCTGCCATATTTGTAGCTAGTAGCTACCAAGACATGTAACATTAGTGGAAAATTACCTGAAAAATTTTAAAATTCTTAAAACAGTTTTGCGTAAAAGTCTTATATATTTAACAGTATATTTTAACAACTGTATTCCCTAACGTACTTAAATTCTGTCTGGGTAATTCTATTATAAATTCGCATGGCTAGGCTTAAGGGCAGGGAATATTTGACGAAGCACTTTCAATACAAACAAATAAAAAATTTATAAAAATAAAAAAAAAAAATTGAATATTTATGGAACAATGACGGTAATTGAGTTAAAAATGCTTATCAGCCTCTTAGGCATTAATAAGCATATTTAAGACTAAAATTCAATGCAAAGATAATAGATTTAAAGAAAACTATTTATATAAAATTACATGTTAAATATATATTAAAATTCTTTATGAGTCAAATAAATGTTGCATTTCTTGTTTTTGCTAAAAATTGTCAAAATCGTATGAAGGGGAGTGACAGCCCAAATATTATAATAATTTATTTTCTAACATATTTTGGCCAACATAATAAATAGTTATAGAATTTAAGCTAAGCAAGTGTCATATTTATATATATTAGCTAATTCGAGCAAAAAATTTCTTAAGTAGGATAAGAGATAGTGTCACCACAAAAAATTTTTATTATCATTTTGTGGAAGGGGGAAGGAATTTCCTCTGTCCTTTAGTGTGAATCATTTCAATATTACCCGACTCATTTTCTTTTATTTATGAAAATTAATTGCTGCATTCTTATATGAAATTTATTCGCTGATCTCTTTTGGTGCCCGTATTTGCAAGGACAATTTATTCGTGTAAAATGAGGTAAGAAAAAAACATATATTGTGATTGAATTTTTACACTTGGAGACTGCATGCTAAAGGTGAATATTAGGCGTAACATTTCACACACAATAATAATAAATTTTTGCCCTATGTGCCAATTTGGAACGGCGGGAATAAAATATTGGTGTAACTTACTTAGATAAAGTTTGCCTTAATTTAGCCAAAATGGATAGAAACGAAGCAGGGCACGTTTCAGTTCATTTAAAAAAAAAGTATTAATCTCTTTTAACTATTAACTGCAACAAACTGAATCTTTTATTTATTTAAAAATTTTTAGTCTTAAATTTCTTTTTAAACATTTTTTTAACCACTTAAATCAATCTTTAGTTATTAAATTTTTCTGGGAAAGGCTACAGAGATTGAACATTTTCCCAGAAAATATTGCCCAGGCTTATCGAGTCTCAGTCCCTTATAGTCATTTTATAGAAAAGCCCACGTAACTAAGCCCAAAATATTTTGTTATCTACAAGGAAACCCTTTCAGAAAAAAGCCATTAATTTTTAATCTCTCATAAAAAAAAAATTAAAAACAAACTGTGAGGAAGGGTCTGCTGGTATTAAAAAATCTTAATAATCTTGACTCTTGGCAATATGTTGCCTACAATTTATATTAAATCTAAACGTATATTTTATTATTCTTGTATATATTTTTTGCCAGGATTAATTTTACTTCTTTTAACTTACACTTATCAACAAATGAAAACTAGTAAAAAGGTCCCATCTGTTAAAAACAAAATAAAGTTATTTATAACCCAGTAAACATATACGACAATAAATCACGTTTTTTAAAAAATATTGTTGATATTGAATTTAAAAATGAATTAAAAGTTTTAAACCGTTTAATATCAAGGATATTTTAAGTTTTTAAATTAAATTTATAAAAAAATAAAAATTTTACAAATAAATTTAAAAATGTAGACTTGGAAAAGCAAAGAAATAGATTCAGGTTTTCAAAAAAATTTATTAAACTCTATTCCAGCTCTAAGCATTGCATACTGGGATATTTGATATAGTTTGAGTTATAAACTTTTACGTTTAGGAATACCAAATTTCATTTGCAAGGACATATGTATGTATTTATTAGCATATTTTCATATGATTCTAGGGTTATTTGCCCATTAGTTGTTTTTACTTATTTCGAACACGATTTTTATATACATTTTTATTGTAGTGTTTAAATAAGTTTCTTTTAAGCTGGTTAATCTCATCTTTTTAATATTTTTTTCTCTTTAATATTATTTCTTGTTGCTTTTCCTTATCGAAAATGTTTATAATATGGAAACGAATAAAAAATGTGTTGTTGATTATGCAAATTTATTTTTATTTAAGTTTGAAGGATTCTGTTTTTCGTAATCATTTTTTTTTTTAATTTATTTTTTTTGTCACACATTTTGTTAGTGATGATAGTGTATCTTTATTTGTTCTACATGGTTTTTATACCCTTCACACATGTGGTAAGGGTACATATAGGTTTGTCATTCCGTTTGTAATTTCTTCAATATTCATTTGCGACCCAATAAAGTATATATATTCTAGATCCTTATAGATAGGGAAGTCGATTTAGCCATGTCCGTCTGTCCGTCTGTCCGTGTGTTGGTTGAAATCAAGTTTTCGTAGCTCCCATAGGTCACCCAGGGTTGTATGTGGTATTAAACTTTTGGAAATACTTTCGAAAAAATCGGTATTGAAAACCGGCTGAGATATAAGCAAAAAAAGACGACTGCTTCGTCTATTTTTTAAGTTTTTTTTTAACCAAAAAATTCTTTTTCAGCCTTAAGATATACTACAGAAATATTTAAAAAAAATATATTCACTACCCATGGTGAAGGGTATATAAGATTTGGCCCAGACAAATATAGCGTTCTTACTTGTTAAATTTGTTTTTAATATTTACTTCCTACATGATAATTTATAGTATGAGTTTATTTGATTTTAGCAGGAAAAACTTTAATTACGATTAAAATTTCAATCAAATAAAACTTATTCGTTTGTTTAATTTTTAAACCAAATAATAATTACTTTAATTAATATAAAAATAAACAGTAGAAAAATTTATGTGAATTAAACAAAATTTTAAAAATTTAACTTTTTAAGAATTAAAATTATTATATGTTGAAAAAATGAAAAAATCACAAATGCTGAATTCGTGCTTGAAATATGCGTATCAAGATTACTGGATAATGTCAAAATCATAATAAGCAATCTGTACAAAAATTGTTATTTATTTTTTGTATTTATCAACTTACCTACCTTTTTTAAAAAAAAAAAGAAAAATTGTTAATCCATCTTAAGCGAATACAGCACTTGTAAAAAATTTGATATTGTTTGACAAGATTGAAGTAAAGTAAATCAATTTTATATGAATTTAATATGTCTAAACAACACTCTAGTCATATAAGTGTCAAATTTATTTGAAATGGTTAATCTGTCAATGCCACTACATAACTCCCTTACCATAGCTACCTATACAGAAGTACACACATATGTACATACATATATCTATATATGTATGTATGTATGTATATTAGGGTGGGTCGATTTGTATGGATGCCAAAAAAAAAAAAAATGAAAAATCGTAGGGGAGGAAATGATTCTACGAAGAATTGTAAGCAAATTAACAGGTTCATGATTTGTGTAAAACTTTCATTAACAGGAAGGTTTTGGGAACCAAGATAATAATTCTGAGTTTTCTTTTAAATGAAAGTCTTGACAGACTTTCCTTATTTAAATAATTTATATTTTTATTTATAAACTGCTACAAAATATTTAAAGAAATGAAAAAAAAAAATTTTTAAGAAATTTTAAACCAAGTCTACTTAATTATTGGAACGAAAATAATTAAGTAAACGTATTTTAAAATTTCTTCGAAAGAAAAATACAATATTTTATTTTATTAATGGCAGCAGAAAATTTTTAGGTCGATTTGCGCGGGATAGGAATTGATCACAGACCCATGGTATCTTGGAAAATTTTTTAGAATTTCGCGTAGATTACATTTTTTCTATACGATTTTTGATACAAAAAATTGATCCACCCTAATGTATATATATTAAAACAAGTGATATATAGAAATAGATATTGACAGCTTAAGATGTAATGTAATTACAGGTTAGTTTATTTTTGAGGATACAAAAGATGATAATCAAATTTCTTTTATGAAAATTCAGATAGCGTGTGAGTTTAAAAAAATATATATTCCAAAAAATTTTTTTAATATTCTGCATGTGCATCAAATGTCACACACATATTTTTTCACTCTCAAAAAAAAAACTACATTTTTAAAGAAAAATATTTTTGCATTAAAAATCAAAAAAATTTGTAAGGATTTTTTTTAATAAAATTCCCTTTAAAATTTTATCTTATAAATGTAGACAGTGTTTCAAAAAAAAATCTAATTTTTGTAGAAATTTTTAAAAAATTCTTAATGTTAG
The DNA here is from genome assembly GCA_003055125.1 of Paykullia maculata. Lineage (NCBI taxonomy): Eukaryota > Metazoa > Arthropoda > Insecta > Diptera > Rhinophoridae > Paykullia > Paykullia maculata. The sequence goes on from NDXZ01001160.1 coordinate 13,125, forward strand.
TTTGTCACTTTTAGTAAAAATTCATTCATTCATAATACAGTTTGTTTGAAATATGTATCCAAATGTACAAAATTATTTCTAGTTGTTTTCACAGCAAATAAAAAGTGCCAAATAATAACAATTTTTTTTTTAAATGGTTGTACAATAAGTTTTAAATGAACCTTTTTTATTTTCCCAAACGTTTAATCAAATTGTGAACGACAACAGGAACGTTCGTTGCTGAACAATATCCATTGGATGCAACTTCATCGCGTTATCTTTTTTTAATTTAATACAAATGTTTTTGCGAATAAATTTTTTGTATAATTTTTATTTTGTATAGATGTATGTATGTACTCGTATGAACAACGAACCGGAATAACAGAAAATAAACGCGGAACTCCTTAATTCCATTAATGACATGTTTGGTAAAGATGCATTTACAAATAAACAACGAGTAACGATTAGTGATGGGACAGTGACCCAAAGGGATTGCCTCAAATAAAAACTGTTTAAAATTTGTCAAATAAATTTATCTTTACGTGGTATTATTTTTTATGATTGCTAAGAGGTAGAATAGAACAAAAAATTAAAAAAAATGCTAAATATTATTATTATATTGAACCCTGACACCATTTTCTTGTGTAAAAAAGTGATTCCAAGCTAGTTGGCATAATTAAAAGTTAGTGTAGAGATATATGTATTTCGGATATATTAAGTTTTAGCACAAACTTATAATACTCTTACCCCCTCTGGTGGTGTAAGCATTTTTACAAGTCGAGCACCCTGTAAAGGTATAAGCATAAAATATATAAATTTGATCTTAAAATATGTGAGGGCCTTTACATATAATTAAAAAAAATGGACTTCTTATTTTAATATTTTCCACATTATCCCATTGTTTTATTGCTTAGAAAGCCAAATCTCTTTTTTCCTTAGCAGCATTAGTTTTGAAAGAATTAATCCAATTTAAACTTAAGTGGACAATGAATTTCGTTATGGTTAATTGAGTTACACAGTACATGTATTATAATAAACAATTTAGCACATTTTTGTTTTTGCATAAGATAATTAATAAAAATTTTCTTTTTAAAGTAAGTTGATTAATCATTTAAAATTTCACCGCAAGAACTTATTTTATAAATAGAGAATTGATTAGATTTTTTCTTTCATAAGTCAATAAAATAAAATATGAATGTAATTTTCTGGAACTATGTATAAATAAAACGAGCAAGAGATGAAGATCTATTATATCTGCTTTTACGAACCGAAGTATCAGTTTAAAAATATTGTAGAATTTTTTACCTTATATTTTTGGTTTATAAAACAAACTTTGTATGAATATTTTGTTTAATAAACCTTCAATAAACTTAAAAACGTTTTATGCATATGAGGGTTTGATTTTATTTTCCTTTTCACATTTCTTCAACTATCTGTTGCAATTCGTTGCGGAAGAACATCACATTAAACACACAGGAAATATTTTTTTTTAATTTCTCTTGGCGATTAAAGTTTGTATCACATATGGCCCAATAAGAAATTATGCAAGAAACTACATACATATTCTTTTTATGTTTTATGTGGGGAATAATCAACTGATAACAAAGAAACCTTTAGTCAAATTTTTACTCTACATTTGGTGTGATTTCCATGTTATTGGTTTAAAAATTAAATTTCTATTTTATATATCCAAAAATAAAATGTATTTTTAGGTGGATGCTTAACTTTCGAGCAAAATCATTCTAAGCGATGAAACACAACTTATCCTTAGTGGTTTAGGGCTTTAAAGTACTGTAGGCATCATTGGAGAATACATCTTTGAAAATGAGGTGGATTTAGCAATGATTGTACTGTTAAATATAAACTATTTGAGAAAAATGAAAACAGAAGTTGTTTTTAAAAAATGTCAACATTGCACTACATACCTATTGGCATTTTAACCAACAACTTTAACGCGGCGATGCCATTGGAGGCAAGTACTTACCACGCTCGCTTGCAAATAGAGATTTTGTAAAGCCATTACTTTAAAGCAGCTCTTTAGATTTCAAATCAGTTTGAAATATTATTTAACTACTTGCTTTTAATAAGTAAAATATCCAATTGATTGTATGGGCTTACAGTATCCATTATTAGTAATGTATTATATTCGGCTTCCAAAGAACAAAACTGATTTGATTGAGTTTGTTACTACTTAACGTTACGCTTTACATAAACACTTAGAATAAATCTTTAGAGTCGCTTTGCACGGCATAAAATTCATTAACATCCGTCGAAAATATAATTACTTTTACTTAAAGTATGTTAACCCAAACGAGATTCATAATAACTAATTTAAAGGGCTTCTAACAATTTCTACAGCAAAACTGTATGCATCTTTTATTTCTTGTTAGATATACTATAACTGCCTTGCCCACCAAATGCGAACGATATTTTCTTTCGAATGAATATATTTTAAACAAAAACAAATTTAAACTTTTTGTTTTTGTTTGAAATATATTCATTCAAAAAAAGTATCGATCGCTTTTTGTGGGCCCGGCAGAAAATAACTTATGACGTTTCACATTATAGTCTTGTCATAAGAAATCAACTTCTTAGTAATGCAGACGGTATGTAATACTCATAGAAAGGTATGTTATTGAGTAAAAGCAAGTCATTGCCCAAACTTTGCTGGGATGGTACTAAAAAAACCAAACTAATATTAAATATGTTTGATTTATTATCTTAAAAACGGTTTTTGTTTTGCAAAAATATTATATTATTATACCCTTCACCTAAGGTGATAAGGGTATAT
>NDXZ01001164.1:8334-19992 GCA_003055125.1 Paykullia maculata
AATGATGACAATTACAAAAAAAGAAGAGAAACATCTCTTTTGAAAGAGTCACAAGTCCGCATACATTTTTTTTTATAATTCTTCAAAGGACTTAGCGGTAAAATATAATACGTTACGTAATCGCTGATGTAAGCTACACTTAGTAGCAGTCAGTGGTGATTCTTTCGCTTATTCTTCCATTTAACCCATATCGTACCAGAGAATTTTTTTTCGAATAACTTTAAAAAGTTTTGTGGTTCGTAGCTAGTTTGATATTGAGTTTGTAACAAAATTAGTAACTTTTAGGTTTACATTGAAAACTAACCTCTTACAATATCTAATTTTATTTAAAAAAAAATCTGAGTTTTAATTAAAAAAAAAAAAGAAAAAAGGATTTGAAAACGCATAAAATTTACTGTTCGATGATTCGAACACTGGGGCAATATGGTTTAAATTTAACATAGAAGTGTCATAGGCTGCTTAATCGGTACGCTCTCGCTTACAAAGCAAGCGAAGATGTCAGTAATAAGCGTAATTATAACTGCATATACATACGTACATAAATAAAGCCGTGTTATAAGCGATCTTAATGATATGCCTATATTTTTTTTAATTCAGAAAAAAAATAACTCAAAAAGTAGAAATTCAAAACTTTTAAACACTAAAAATAAAAATTAATAAAAATAAAATGTTAGACTTTTAGTTTTTGCTTTTCTCTGCACTTCCTGGCAAAAAAAAATCTATTTTTAAAACTCTTGAAGCAGAATTGGACATTTTTTTTTATCTTTTGGATGAGAGGCCCTCTTCTTTGACAGCTTCTGGAAAAGAACATGGCATAATTATCAGTAACAACTCTGAAAATTGTTAAACAATCTTACCGAAGATTGCATCATAAAGTGCTTTAAATTATTTTATTAAACCCTTCACCTAAGGTGATAAGGTCAATACTCATTTGCGACCCCATAAAGTATATATATTCGGAATCCTTATAGATAGGGAAGTCGATTTAGACATGTCTGTCTGTCCGTCTGTTGAAATCAAGTTTTCCTAGCCCCCCGATGTCGTACGGACACTTTGTAGTATCAAACAATTGAAAATTCTCCTGAGATGTTTGCTATTGAAATCCAGTAAAATCGCTTAATAACTGACCGAGATATAAACCAAAAATGACGACAACCTATTTTTTTTTTACTTAAAAATTATTATATTATAAAAAACTTCCAAGATGTAACCAAAAATAAATAAAAAATTAACGAGATATAAGCCCAAAAAATTTTCGAGATACATATAGGTAAAAATTAATTACATAAATACATTTAGTGAAGGGTATATAAGATTTGACACAGCCTAATATGGCTCTCTTAATTGGTAAAAAAAAGGTAAAAATCGGTATCCTTATACATGCTAAACTAGACAAGATAAAAACAAAATTTAAAAAGCATTGTACTCTATTAAAAAAATAAGCGGACAGGTGTCTGGTACTTTTCCAAATTCGGGGGCCTTGAGGGTAAAAACGGGTAAAAATTATATTTTGGTACTTTTTTGGGGCCCCTTGAACTTCTAAACCAATAAACATAGAAATTTTATTTTAACTGTATTCGTCACATCTCCAAAAAATATGAATATGTTTTTGGTACCTTTTGGAAATTGGAACTTATAGGGATAAAAGTCGTACTTTTTTTTGAAACTTTCTTAAAAAAAATATTATTGTGAATTTTAATAGAATTCATGAAAAGTTTCACTTAAGCTTCTACTACTATAAAGACAACTACCAAAAAGGCGGACAACCGGGAAAATGCGTTTAGTAATGGATAAGAGAAAGGGGAAATTTCAGGTAAACGGGAGGCGAAAAGTACTTTTTCAACTTTTAAGGTACTTTTTTAAATTTTGGGAGCTTATTAGTCTAGAAATGCAAAATCAGGGCTAATCGCTTCTAACTAAGACAAAACAAGTAAGAGCGCTATATGTAACTGTGCCAAATCTTATATACCCTTCACCATGTGTGGCCAAATGGTCCAAATGGTATAATTTGTTTTCAAATATATTTGTAGTTTATTTCAAAGCTGCAAAACAATAATTTTTTTGTGTAGAAAAAGACGAGGCAGTCGTCTTTTTTTGCTTATAGCTCAGCCAGTTATTGATGGACCTTGCCAGTTATCAATACCGATTTTCGCGAAAGTATTTCCAAATATTTGATACCACATAGAACCCTGGGTGACCAGGAGCTACGAAAACTTGATTTCAACCAACAGACGGATAAACGGACATGGTTCCCTATCTATAAGGATTCAGAATATATATACTTTATGGGGTCGCAAATGAATATTGTAGAAATTACAAACGGAATGACAAACTTATATATATGTATATACCCTTGTCACCTGTGTGGTGAAGGGTATAAAAATCCATATAAACATATTTTTTTATCACCTTAGGTGAAGGGTATAAAAAACTTGCTAAGTTTTAAAGTATACATTAGTTACGCCAAACATTTTAAGGCTTATAAACGTTTCTTAAAAATATGTATACAAAAGCGTTCATTAACTAATAACTGATTTAAAGAACTTTAGAAATGCTATCTTGCTTTTAAGGCCACTTTTCAGATAACACTATTATTATGAATCGCGTGAGTGTCAGAACATGGGCCGTTATTTTTTAAATTAAATTCATCCAATAAGAATTTTCAATAGTGGTTTACAACGCCTTGTCTTCAATTTTTTACTGTCAGATGTTCGTCAAAACTAGCAAATTACAATTTTGCTTGAATTTTGGGACACCCTATAAATATTGCCAAATGTACATATATTTTACATAATTCCATTTTTAAGATATTTTGAAATCATCCCGAACAACAAATTTAATACTTTTACACTTTTACGTATGCACATACATACATACATAATAATAAAAGCTTTCACTATCTTCGAGATTTTAACTAAAAAAAAAGACATTGACTAAGAGACCTAAAAATTCTTAAAAAAAAAACAAACGAAATAAATATTCAAAGTTCCTTTTCGTTTCCATCAGAGATTAAGTCACCGTAAAAACTAGTTTTTAAAGAGCTTAACCCATTACAGGCGAAGGGTTTTAAATGGTACTCAAACTTGAGCTAAAGATGCCGATAAATAAGTTTTGTAAGCTGCCAAAGTTTAAAAAGCTTTTTGAAGTTGTTGTAAAAAAAGTACCCGGTGCATAGCCTCTTCAACTACGATCTTGATATTTATCGGAAAAAGTAATGTCTGCAGAAGTGTTTACAGTTTCTGATAAATTGTCACTACTCTCTACTACAATTTGGGTTGATTTTAATTTCGGAAGTTTTAAAGAAGAAATCAGGTTGACGTAATACAAAAACATATAAACCCACCTCTAATTATCCACAATTTTAGTTAATTTAACAACATTGGACTACTTGACAATAAAAAATGTTATCGTTTTGCAAAATCTGACATTTTAGTGGACGCATTAAGATTTAGTTTGTTTTTGTCTGTGTCCTTTATTGGGTTAACCTAAAAGTAGTCAAATATTAGTAAGAAACTTTTATAAAAAAAAAACTCAAAGATACATAGTACATAGTAAATGTAAAGAAATACGTTAAATAACATTGTCATTAGAATCCCACACATTTTCAAATCACCTTCAAACCACAAAACAAAAAATAGAAACATGAAATAAAAAAAAGATATTTTACGAAACTTTTTTAAAAACCATCATTATGGTATTGAAATTATATATGTACATATATCGTCACCTAAAATCCAAAAGGTCGTAACAACAAAAAAAATTCAAAACTCAAGACTTTAATTGATTATGATGTAATTAACCAAAATACATCTTTCCTTGAAATGAAAAAAATATCGATTTTATTGATGAAATCCAAAAGCCACCTAACAAGTAATTAGTCTTAAGTTTATAAAGCCTATAGTACACGAAATGTAAAAAGCAACATGCGCATGTGTCTCTGACGTCACGAAAATGTTTAACATATCGGTAACATTTTTAAAATGAGTTTTAGGGGCTACATGCGGTAAAACTTTGATTGTACACTAAATGTAACTGGGTGTTTTTAAAGCTAGAAAGTGAAAGTACACGCCATGTAGCAAATTTCGCTTCTTGATGGCGACAAAATTACGCCAGAGTCACATGTGCATGTTGCTTTTTACATTTCGTGTACTATAGGCTTAAGGGGTTTTTGCTTATCCTGTAAAAAAGTAAAAAGTGTACGTACGGCCTTTTGGATTTTAGGTGACGATATGTATGTATATAATATGTACATAATTTGAAATTGAATATAAAAAACAGAGTTAGAAAAAAATTTTGTTTGAAAATAAAAGCGGCTGCATTCGTTCGCATCGGCTTTTAATTGGAGACATCGTGACGTTAGAAAATGGAAAACCCCCACGCATCCAAATGTTGCTAAAGATTTACATCCAACACCAGAAATAGTACCAACAACAACATCAACAACATTTACAACAACATTGTAGTTCCAAGCTATAAGTTTAAGTTAAGTTGATTCTCAGTACAAGTATCGCGTAAATATGTTTGTAAAGATTTTTAAATACGTGCATAAATACATACATACATACATACATACATACATAAATACATACATATTTACATCGACGTCCAAAAATTTCAATTTGCTGGAAAATATTAAATTGAAAAAAAAATATTGTAAGAAAATCATTGTCTATCCAGAAGCGAATACTTAATAAAAATGTCTCATTGTTCAAGAACTTTAAGATCTGGTTAGGGCTGCCAGAAGTTTTGCCCAAAATTATTATTTATCTTAGGAAAAATTATATTTTGCCATATATTATTTCTGTTATTTCTGTTTATTTATACAAAGATTTATCGAGAAATAAATACTCTTGTTCTGATTATGATTGTTAAATGCTGTCATAAAATTTAAATTCATTAGTTAAGAATTAATTAGAAAACTTCTCTACTAAAATATTAACGATAATACTTTAATTTATAGAAAGAAAAGCTCTTATTATTTTTCATAAAAATTTTATCCAAAATCTATATTTTTCAAAAACTGTGTTTATTAAAAAGCCTTAGTGAAAACTCCGTATAAAATATTTTATCTACAGGTAATGTACTACGGACTAGTCCATCAGAGGCGCTGAATACTATTCTGCACCTCCTTCCCATTGATCTTTACATCATGACCGTATCTACTGTCAGTGCGGTGAGACTCAAGGCATCTGGATGCTGGAGATCGAAGTCATACGCCTATGCGAGGTTAATTGACACTCTGTCCTCGATCGCCAACCAACCTATCGATAGTATCGCTCCCTATACGGACTTTGACAGGAGATTCAAGTTGTTAATTCCCTGTAGGAGGGAATGGAATGGCGGCAGCCTGGAGGGAGACTATGGGATCAGGATTTACACGGCGGCTCTAGGCTGGGCTGTGGCGTTGGGTCCGGTGTCTACTCTGGGGAACTCAATAAAAGTGTATCATACCGTCTACCAAACGAATGCAGTGTATTTCAGGCTGAGGTATTTGCGGTTCGGAAGGCCTGTGGGCTGATACGGGACAGGAATGTTCAGGGGAATATCGGTATCTTTGTCGACAGTTAGTCGACACTTCTACATCCCTACTAGTTGGGCAATGCAAGATGGAACTGTCTAGGCTATGTCAACTGTCTGACATTACCCTAGTCTGGGTTTATGCGCATAAGGGCCACTATGGCAATGAAAGGGCAGATAAACTAGCAAGGGAAGGATCCTCTTTGAATGTCTCCAGTGTGTGTTCAGTTGCAACTCCGCTGGGGACCATTAAAAGCAGTATCTTCAGTTACTTTCTTGGCAGAGCTGGGAACAGGTGGGGAAATATCGAAACATGCAGGATTGCTAGGATGATGTGGCCCTGCCTTGATATCAGACGAACAATGCGACTTATGAATCGTAATTGGAGAGACGTGTCAAGGTTGCTGGCGGTATTAACGGGACATTGGACGCTGGGGAAACATGCACAACGGCTCGGACTCCCGTATAATAAACACTGTCGCAGCTGTAAGGAGAGCGGTACAGAGGAAACAGTGTTCCATCTTCTCTGCGAATGTCCCGTCCTCTCTGCCGTTAGGCATATACTTCTGGGCAACCATATATTAGAGGACCTCCGTGACGTATCTGGGACAGGGTTAAACGACCTACTGAGATACCTGACGGCGACCGAGTGGATCTAGTACTCCTATCTTCCCATTGGCTTACTGGCCTGGGGCGCGGCACTTGTGACGAGTGGTGTGGTGCTGTCTAAACGAGATCATTAGACTCCACTTGACAGTTTGCGATAGCGAACTACCACGTTAACCAACCAATATAAAAAAATAATTTTGGGACTTTTTTTGTGTTTTGGCTATTTTTTATATTTCGGCGATTTTTATACCCTTCACCACAGCTGGCAAGGGAATATACTTATAAGTTTGTCATTCCGCTTGTAGTTTCTACAATATTATTATATTTGTGCGCAAGACATGCATTTTTGGGAAATTTTAAAAATGTTACTATTTGGCCCAGAATCAGCAAAGACTAAAGTGGACTAAACTTTTATTTTATTTGGGAGGTTTCTTAAAATTTGTGATTATTTATATTATAACGATTATTTATTTGTTTATGGATGTTTTTGTGTTTTTTGCGCAAAATCTAGGCATTGGCTATTAGTTAGTTAGTTAGATAGTTAATTGTTTTTTATTTAGAATTCATTTTAAGTATCAAAATAGAAGATACGACTTTGACTAATGTCGTCAGTAGGAAAAAGTTATCATTGAAATTACAAATACTGTTTTATGTTACATAAAAATTAATAATTAAATTCAGTTATTAACATCTTTCTGTAGCCTATCGCATTTATAGCGGCATAAATATTTAAAATCGTCTTTACCATTTAGGATATTAATCAACTCATTTTCTGCATTAGCTTTTTTAGAAATAATTTAAATTTCTGCTTTTTTGCTTTTACAGATTTAAGAAACAAAATTAAGTGTAAGAGAAACAGTAACTTTGGGTTACAAATTACTTTAGTTTGTTTTATTCAAATAAAAAAAAAGGAAAACAAAACGCACTTTATTTATACTTGTGTGAAACATCATCTGTCTAAAATTATTTACAATCTTTCTAATAAAAATCAAATTGTTTTTCTAATAAAAGTTTAAAATTTCAAATTTCTTGATTTTTGGAAATATTTGAAAAATTTCCATAAAAAAAGAAATAAAAAAACCACGACCATATGCCTGTTTTATTACTTAAGACTTGGTGGTGTCTCTCTTGACTTAGAGAAACAAATTAAGTTTGACCTCAATTTAGTTTCCCTTCACAAAGCCACTTACATATTACAACAAACCAACAAACGATCGCTCTTTGGTCCCACCATTACTTGAAACTTAAAGTTACATATTTGTTGTTATTGTTGTGGTTGTTGCTGTTGTTGTTGCTACAATGGCTGCAACTCTCCTTTTTTCACAAATACTTAGTTGAACTCACGTATACATGCAAGCGAACAGCGGACAGACAAAGTCGTATAGAAAATAGTCACAAAAAAATAAAACACAAAATGTAAAAAATTATTTACTATTTTTTAACAAATAAAAACATTTGGTTTCGTGGGGCACTTAAAACAACAACAACAGCGACACTAAATCCATCCACATTCATAAATGGGGAAAAATACAAAAAAAAAAATAAACAAATTACGATTTTAAACTTAAAGATACACAGATACAGATAAACAGGCACTTTGGATTTTACCCAAGTAACAAACAAACAGACGGACAGACAGACGGACAGACAGACAAGTTTAGGTACATATTTAGCTAAGTTATTTGAAACTGTTATGCAGGGTAACGAAAACTTTGAGACGTAAACTAAAGGTTTCTATATTTGGAAAAATTGTAATAAAAACTAGAAAAAGAAACAAAATATTTTTACTAAAACTTTTAAGGTTCAATGCTACTTAAAGTTGTGTCAGTCAGCCGGTGATATCATGTAAATTGCATAGAAAATTTGTGGGAAATTTTTAAAATTTCAATTAAACATTTTTTAAAATGAAACAACTAACAGACAACACTTTTAATTTGAAAATCTGTGTCAATATTTTGTTACCAATAAAAATCTTGTTTTATTTAAATTAAAAAACAGTCCCAATTAAATCTGATATCAGGGGGCAAATTACGGCATTCGATATCGATCGAAAATAAAAAATTCTAATTAGAATTCCTTTACCAAATGCACAGAAAACTCCATAGATCGAACAAAATTTCATTCAATATCGAATGCCGTAATTTGCCCCCATATATATTTAGAAGTTCAATTTTTTATGTAGCTTTTTTGTTTTTTGTTTCTTGTTTTGTTTATTTTAGTTTTTTTATTTATGTTGTTGAATTTTATTGAATTGTTAAACAAAAAACCTATATTTTTTCAAATAAAGTGATTTTTCGAAAAGCCTATATGGACTAAAAATCAACTTTTTTTAAGACTTTAGATACCTTTCAGACATGTAAATACATACGTACATACATATGGGCTAATCCTGCGTAACGCACGCTACATTCGTACGCGGTTTTAGATTAATTTAAAAAATTTTTTTTTAGTTTTTCAAAAGAGATAACTTTAACTTTTACGTTGTGTTTAGTAGGATTTTATTTGTACTTTCGAATGGCATAAAACAAAATTTTGTAAGAGATATTTTTTGTAAAATAATTGATCGCAAAGTTTCGTGACGCACGCTACAAAAACTGGAAGTAACTTTTAAGTTGGAGAGGGTTTTCGTAATTTTTAGCGAATTTTGCATAAAATAAAGCACAAAAAACCTAAATCCTTTAAGAAAGATGAATAAAGGAGAAATCTAAAATAACTTAATTAGAGGCAAAAATATTGTAGTTTTTTTATTAATAGCCGTGAACCCATTGTGAAGCACGCTACGTGACCCACGTCACCTTTTTTCCACAAGAGTAATTCCATGTTATTTTTATCAGATGGTTTCCGATTTTGATAAAATTTTGTGAATGTATGTAGTAATGAACGTATATATTGAAAACGGTTTTATTTTTTTTAAATTTTGATAAACAGTGGCAACTCTGTAGCTTTGAATTATTAAAAAATATTGCTGTGGAGCCTTCATTTAAAAGGTCATAGCTTTTGTTGTGTTTAAGATTAAAAAAAAATTCTTTTTGATTACAGTTAGTTGATACAAGTAGGCAATTTTTTTGTAAATAATAAATAATTTAAAAAAAAATATCTCCAAATTTTGTAATAACTTGTATTTAAAACGCTATTTATATGGTCTAAGTAACCTGATATTTTCAGAATGGTGTCTCTACTAGTTCTCGAGATATTAAAAAATATGAAGATGTATGTTTTCATTACTTCGTCATACAAACTTCATTGGCTTCGTCACAACCCACATTTTTTAAAAACATGCCAAAGTATGATGGGAACATGGGAAAAGTGCGAAACAGAGCTTCCAGTAGAATGGAATGAATGTATTTTTGTATACCTGAGTGTTTTTTTAACTCTGTTATTTTCCTAACACCGATAATCCAATAACAATTGCAAAGGTTTTAATGCAATTTTTGCCAGAATTAAAAAAGTGACGCACGTCACAGAAATTAATATGGTAATTTTTATTTTATTGTGAAAACTTTAATTTTTTATTTGCTTAAAAGCAGAATATAAACTTAAAATAGATATATAGAAAACTTAAAAAAAAAGTTTATTCTACTCACAATATAAAAAAAACCTTATTTTTCGTGACGCACGTCACAACGCATGGACCTGACATTTCATACCTAATTTCAATCTTTCCAAAATTGTAAACAAAAAATTTTTTTACTGAAATGGAAGAAAATTAAATGAATAAAAATATGGCCTTTAATCGGACCGTCTATATTAACACCAAAGTAATGATATGATCACCTAAAAAAATTTTAATTTCTTGTATAATCTTAAGAGACCTGAGGTAGGGTAGGATTTGGTAATAATTTTTGTATTAATGGTCATCAAAATACATTTTTTTCTTTTATGTATAAAATTAAACATCTAGTCAAACATTTAAATGAAAAAAAATTGAGTTAGATTGACTTGAAAAATGTTTGCTTGGTAAACTGTTTCTGGGATTAGCCCATATGTGTGCATATACATATATACACACATACTCGCTTACATAAATACACGTAGTGCAGGGTATAAAAGTTTTGGCACAGCCGAATATAGCGCTCTTACTTGTTTTAACTTAAACGTATTTTTAACAAAACATTTCCCATGTCCAGTTGTGTGTGTCCAGCATTTCACGGGGGTGTTCTTTCTGAAATCGCTGGTATTTAATTTGTCAAGCTGCTTTGTGTCTTCCAGAAGCGTTGCTTCATAGGGTGCTCCTTTTGTCAATACATAACTAATAAACATTGATTCAATTACATTTCTGCAGCGGCATAAAGTTTTATGTATCTAAAGAAATTACTTCTGTTTTTGTAAAGCTTGTTTTTCCTGTATTTTAATAATTGAATATAAATATATATATAAGTCAATATTTTTAACTCGATATATATCGACCGAGATCGGAATTGATAAAATATCTATTTAAAAAATATCGAAATATGTATTTCTTGCATTTGCCCATCCCTTCTTAAATTATAAGAAATTTGAGCCAAAACAATTGAAATGTATTTCACGGGTTGGGGCAAGCCGTGGGGGTGATTTGAATCATATTGTGTTTAATTCTTAAATCAATGCAACAAGATTTTAAAAAAATATTCATTAGTTTTGTTTATAGCCGATACAAATTTTAAATTTTAGATGGTCCACCCGTTATACAGGGTGTCTGGTGGCAGATTTATATTTTCAAACTTAAATAAAAAACGTAATAATTGAGCATTGAACGATAAAATGGAAATGCGGATATTATTTTTTAAAGAGTATGTCATCCAGATGTCTTCCGTTGAGTTGAACACACTGTTCGCCTGGCCTCGAGAATTTAAAAAAAAAAATGAAAACAAAATTATCTCATGCGTGGATAAGGCACACCAAACAGTTAGCCTGGGGTAATGCAATCGTTTTTGATGTTTCAATCAAGGGTTGCGGGTTCTTGGAGATCAGTAATGGCAGTTTTGCTTATTGACGTGGCCGTTTAAGTGAAAATGAGCCTCGTCGCTCCAAAAAAATGTGATTTACAGTGCGAAAACGCTCCAACATTGTTTCACAAAACGAGAACGTGTGATGCTCACTCGACCACTGCGACATCGTGACTGACAAATCCGTACAATTGATAATTCAAACGGCGCCACCCTCCTTCCGCACCGTTTATTACTTTTTGAAATAATCGTATTTAAAAATATAAATTTGCCACCAGAATCTCTGGGGCCTAATTCTGGCATTCGATAGCGATCGAAATTTAACAATTCCAATTGGAATCCAATTGGAATTCCTATACCTAAAACAAAGAAAACTCGCACGTTCGAGTAAAACTCGATCCCTATCAAATGACAAAATTAGGCCCCTGTATTTGTTTCCTTTTACGCCTATGAGGAGCATAGGGCCGATTAGTTTTTCAGAACAATTAAATCAAACAATTGAATTTTTTTAAATTGTAAGTGACAGAAACAAAATACGATAAAAAGCTAATTTTCTTTGTAATGTGTTTTAAGCAGGGACCGTAACTCTTATGACTTTTATCAAAAA
>NDXZ01001167.1:0-10309 GCA_003055125.1 Paykullia maculata
TCGTGTAGCCGTGTAGCTGTGACGGCTTCAAAATAATCGTCCCCATATAAACGTGTGTATTTTAATTTTGACAGATTGTAGTCGGTAGCCTTCTGTGGTCTAAGTGTTTAATGCATTATACTAATAAGGATCTCGTTTTACGAATGTTTTTAATCCCTGAAACGTATCTATTTATTTTCAGTAGAATGCCATACTAATATTGAGCTCGCTATACGAATATTCAAAATACGTCCACTTTCACAGAACGTATCCTATTTGTAAATCGGGGGCACACTGTACTTTTAAAATACAAACATTTTTTATAAAAAGTGATTTTTTGGCACAAGTTTCCCGATATCTCTAAAACTGCTAAGTAAATTTAATAAAAATATAAGCATCAATGTAATGTTGTTCTCGAATTTCAGGTTTTTTATTTAGTTGAATAGAACAAACCGTTCTCCAGTCATACTAACATATATCATGCAACTTCCTTCATTTTTGACATACAGCTATATATCGAAAACTAGAGCTGACAAAAATATTATCTTATATCTTTGTAAAATATGTGATCAACAATAGCTAAAATTTTTCCGGCAGCAAATAAAAACTTAGTATTTTTAAAGTAGTGTTATTTGCAGAAAGTTGTTTTTATATAAAAGTAATTTTTCCAACTGTTTTCGTTTAGCCAACCAAGCGCATTTTAATACCTGTTATAATAAATTGTTATGATTAAGTGTTCTTACATGTGTAATGTCACAGTATTATCTCACATTAAAATTGAGAACTTATTTTGCGGGAATACCAGTAGGAAATTTAATCTGTAGACACAATAGAAGATGGCAACAAAGAGTAAGCAAATTTACACAGATCTGCTCTCTTACTAATACGTTTGAAAAAGCCAGCCCTTACATCTATATAGTATATGTATGTATATATGTCTAGACAACTTGTAAATTTTTGACAGCTTAAACAAATAGGTTGAATTCGCACTTATCCAGGCAATATTTTAGATTAGACTAATAGCTCTCAGCAAAATTGTTTAGAGCTAAGAGCTTTAAAACATTTCCAATAGGGTTTGCGTTAACATGACACACAAATGCGCAAGTAGATGTTGCATATTATTTCAAACAACAGTCATAATGATACAAACAAGCAAAACAGTAACCACAATACGGTTGTAATTCTAGATAGAGTCTGCAACGTCGCTTAAATTTCAAAATGATTTCATATGGCTGCAAAACAAATTGATGCAGTTGTGGATATGAGTATGTTTTCTAATATAATTTTTGTTATTAAAGGTATATTAATATTTACGTTACCATGTTGGCTTTAATAAAGCACTGAATTCATTTAATGAACTAGTTTTCTATTTTTCAGTGTACAAACATATGTATGTAAGCAGTAGGGCATCATATTTTCTTTAAAAAAAATATTCCAATTTTTTTTTAAGATTTTATATAAAATATTCTCTTCATAGAAAAATTTTATAATATTTTTTTAAATTGACAACAATATATTAATTTTTTTTTAAATTTTATTAATATATTTTAATTTGAATTATGTAATAGAAAACTTTTAATTAAAATAACATGCTTTAAAGGATTGTAAATAAAATTTTAAATTCATTTTTTTTTATTTTCCATAAAATTTGCAAAAAAAATTTTTTTTAATTCATATCAAATAAATTTTTCTAAAAGATATGTTTTCAAAGGGACTTTTTTATTGTTTGTCTTTTAGTAAAAATCCTTTTTAATATTTTCTTAAAAAATAACAAATTTCAATATCTTTTTACAAAAACGTTATTGATATTTTTAACAAACAATTTTTAAACCGCTTTAAATTAAAATCTGGAATTCTGTTTGTGGAAAGCTTCGAACTTTTTATAGAATGATTTTCTTATTTATTATTTCCTTTTTTTGTAGAATGTTTTTTAAATTTTCGTAATTCTCTATTCATTCATTTAGTTGCCTGCTATTTATTAAAATAAATATTGGAACTAAAAAAAGTGTTTTTTTAATCAACCTTAATCTACTTTAAAAACGTTAAGTTAATTTAAAAAAAATCTTGAAAATTTCCCTTGATTGTGCAACTCCGCGTATTTGTTTACATCCACATTCAATTATTTATGCAACACTATTTTGTAGCTTAACAAACACACACACACATATGCAAAGTGCAAAATAATGAACATAAAGCTCAAATATGAATAATATATTGGAAATGCAAAAAGAAGGTAAAGAATAGACAGACCCAGGCAAAACATGGTTTAAAAATTAATGATGTGTAGTGTAATTTTACATGCAAAATGTTTACAAAAAAAAAAATATATAAAAAAATGAATGTTATAAAAAAATTGCTCAATACAGGCAGGATCCTTTAAAGAACAATGTATTTGTGTAAAGAATATTTCATATTTGTGTGTTGAGCAGCACTTTAATGGCCATGTTGCATGTTTAGAGATTATCAAAAATATGGGCAAATCCCAGAAACAGTCTACCAAGCATACATTTTTCAAATTAATCTAACTCAATTTTTTTTTCAAATAAATATTAGATTAGATGTTTAATTTTATAAATAAAAGAAAACAAATTTATTTCGATGATCATTAATACAAAAATTATTACCAAATCCTACCCTGCCTCGGGTCTCTTAAGATTATACAAGAAATGAACATTTTTTTAAGTGATCATATATATCATTACTATGGTGTTAATATAGATGGTCCGATCAAAGGCCATATTTTTATTCATTTAATTCTTTTCGATTTCAATAAAAAAAAGTTTTGTTTAATGTTTTGAAAAGATTAAAATTAGGTATGAAATGTCAGGTCCATTGTAGCATTGCGTAACGGAAAATAAGGTTTTTTTATATTGTGAGTAGAATAAACAATTTTTTTAAGTTTCTATATTTTTAAATCATGTTCATATTCTGCTTTTAAGAAAATAGAAAACTAAAATTTTCTTAATAAAAAAAAAAATGTAAGCATATTAATTTCTGTAGCGTGCGTAACGATTTGACTTGTTGCAAAAATTGCATTAAAAACCTTTGCAATTGTTATTGGATTATCGGGGTTAGGAAAATTGCAGAGTTAAAAAAAACATTAAGGTATACAAAAATACATTCATTCATTTCAACTGGAAGCTCTGTTTCGCAATTTTCTATGTTCCCATCTAACTTTGGCAACTTTTTAAAAAAAGTGTGTTGTGACGAAGCCATAAAGTTTGTATGACGAAATAATAAAAACATGCATTTTTAAATATCTCGAAAACTAGTAGAGACACTATTCTGAAAATATCAGGGTACTTAGACCATATAAATAGCTTTTTGTATAAAAGTTTTTAACACATTTGGAGATATTTTTTTTTTAATAATTAAAAAAATTTTTTTTTGTTAATTATTTATTATTTACAATTTAATTAAATTTCTTAACCCTTGACATCTTGCCAACTGTAATCAAAAATAATTTTTTTTAAATCTTAAACACAACAAAAGTTATGACATTTTAAACGAAGGCTCCACAGCAATATTTTTTAATAATTCAAATAAATCAAAATTAAAAAAAAAATAAAACCGTTTTCAATATATACGTGCATTACTACATACATTTACAAAATTTTATCAAAATCGGACAACATCTGGTAAAAATAACATGGAATTACTCTACTGGAAAAAATGTAGCGTGCATCACGTAGCGTGCGTCACAATGGGTTCACGGCTATTAACAAAAAAACAAATTTTTTTGCCTCGAATTAAGTTATTTTAGATTTCTGCTATATTCATCTTTCTTAAAGGATTTAGGTTTTTTTGGGCTTTATTATGCAAAATTCGCTAAAAATTACGAAAACACACTCCAACTTAAAAGTTACTTCCACTTTTTGTAGCGTGCGTAACGATACTTTTTGATCAATTATTTTACAACAAATACCTGTTACAAAATTATGTTTTATGCCATTCGAAAATACAAATAAAATTCTATTAAACACTACGTAAAAGTTAAAGGTATCTCTTTTGAAAGACCAAAAAAATGTTATATATTAATCTAAAAACGCGTACGAATGTAGCGTGCGTTACGCAGGATTAGCCCATATGTATACTCATCCATACATATTAAAAAGTTATATAAAATTCGCGTATAAAAACTCAATGACATCAAAAACAACAAAATACTTATGAAATATTAACGAATGTGAAAATTTACATAAAAGGAATTTTATTTGATATTTTTCCCAGTAAACACAAAAGCTTGTCTTAATTTTAGTATAATTTCTAAATGATTTGAAAATTTATTAAGAATTAAACAATATGGTCTTTTCTTTTCATATATTTTTAAATTTTTTAATATAAGTACCTGTGGAATATAAAAAAAAACTATAGATGTAAATATAATTTGTTAAAATGAATTTGTTTAATATTCACTAAATTTATTGACATATACAGGTACTTAAAATGTACTTGACATACATAACTTTAATTAACTGAGATTTTTAATGCTTTTAGTTATAATTTTACAAATGTTTAACTAATTCACTATTTAAAATTTTAAAATAAAAATTATACTACTAAGTGCCTTAAACTCTTAACAAAAGTAGAATTTCGTTTAAATATTTTTTTCCTTTTAGCAGTGATTAAGACTTAAGTTGTATAACAAAATCAATTTTCAAAATAAAAAATCCTCTGAGTTATTATTTATTTGATTAAGTGATTCAAGGATGTACGAGACCTTATTATAAAAGATTTCTTTTGTCTGTATGTTTGGCTTTTACAAAAAGAAGCCAAAAATTAATAAAAATCTAAATTAAGTTCTTAAAAATATAACATAAAAAGGTCTATTGACTACTTTTTATACAAAAGTATAAATCCCCCTCTCATGTGAAAGGTATGTCATTATTTTAGCAACAAATATCTATTTATAAATAAAAAAACCAACAATGTTTGTGTACATAAATACATACCTTTTTATACTTGCGTATGTATGTATTTTTGTGCTGTTTGTTGTCACATTTTTTTTTGTTTCATTACCTTGATTTTATTGCTGATAAGACGAGTATGTTAAAGTCATTATGTAGGCACTATTGCTGTTTTAAAAGGTTTGATCTTAAAGTTAAACTCTATTATACAACGATGAAATAAACCCTGCCATTTATGTACAAAAACATCAATTACGTAAAGTAAATGTTTGCTTAATAAATTGCTTGTAAAATATATGTTTGCCACACTCTTAAAATAAGTTTGTGTCTGTGTATGTATGCCCATATGTACGTATGTACATATGTATAAAGCCAATTGTGCTTGTGTGTAAGGGAATATATGCCCCTAAATTCAATTTGCTAGAACATTTAATATGTTTTTCCACCTCTTTTTGTATAATTTTTTTTATTCGGGTTTTTTCCTTTTAAAAAGAAAAGTTGAAATAAAAGAAATAAAATAGCAAAATAGGGATAAAGGCAACCGTGCTCAACTGAGCTCTGAACATTTCAAATAAATTTCAAAGTTTTTCAATGAACAGTTTCTTTGTTTTTGATTTATTAACAAATTGCACACACACACACACACGAAAACACATTAAGAAATACAATTGAGAAAGATGGAGGAAACTGCAGGAAACATTTGAAGTTATAAATACAAAAAGCAAAAATACAGAAACAGAAGTTGCAGAAAATAAAGGAAATCTACTTAAGTAACTTATAATATAGACACACAGACATTCACTAAAATCTGTATTATTAGGGTGCAACAAAGTGGTAGGTGCTAGTAAAAAGTTATTTTCTTAAACTATTTCTGCAGTTATATTATTGTATTTGTTACACTTAGCAACAAAATGGTAAATATTGCTCACACAGTATTTCAAAGTGCCCCCTGGCAATAAACACAATATCAATTTGTTTCCAGGTCCCAATATTCTGACAAGAATTCATGTTTGGCTCCTTATTATTTTCTTGTTTTTGGTGCACCTGATTGTTTTAAATTAAACCGATTCGAAGTTTTGTTTTAATCTTTATTTTTTAGTTAAATCAAATGTTTATAGAAAACTTTGGATAATAAAAAAAAAATTAATAATCATGACTATATTTTACTAATATCCAAATTACTACTTTATACTTCTATACATCTTTTAACATTTTTATACACATAAAAAGTTAAAACATATGTTCTAGAAACAAGTGGTAGAGAGAGAGAGAGAGAGGGGAAATGTGAAACAAAAAATATTAGCATTAGACAAACATATATTTTACACATAATCAGAGAACAACTTTATGCAAAGATACATACACATTCTCAAGGATGTATGGACTAACAAACGCATACACATGAGTTAAAGTTAATAAGGTATAATAATACTTCTTTTCAATATAATGCAAAATAAATTGGTTAAAAATTTAAATACATACATATGGTTGTAATTCTCTAAATTAAATTTTATAAATTAAAAAAGGTTTATAAAACGAATGTTTTATACAATATTTGTTTTATGTATAAACCTTTGAAAAAACTTTGAAATCGTTTATAATTAAGGGAGTATAGAAAAATGTATCCTTCTAATTCGTTAAAAATGTTATTATCGCTGCCATTAGATAAAAAATACAACTTCCCTACTAATACCATTAGAAATCTATAAAATAAAGTAATAAAATATTAAAAAACTTTATTAAAAACAAAGGTTATAAATAGTTATAATTAGTTATAAATTAAAGTCGGTTTTTTTTTGAAGAACAACTTTAAATTAAAAACCGTTTATAAACTTTTTTGCTATTATAGAAAAAAATAAAGTATGTTTTATATTAAATCAACTTTAAATGGGTGAGACAACAAATCGTGAAATGCTTTCATACAAATTGTATCAAATATAAGCTGGTGGGAACTGATATATTCCCAGAAAAAACTGGGTAATTTGCTCTAACTCAATAACATACATTTCTATGAATATTACATACTGTCTGCATTACTTAAAAGTGGTTTTTTAATAATAAGATTATATTGTGAAACGTAATAAATAATTCATTAGATGTCTAAAAAGAAATAAATGCTGCATACACTTTGGCTGAAAATATTGTTAGGAGCCACTTAAATTAGTTGTTTTGATTCCTTTTTGGGTTAAAATACTTTAAGTATAAGTAATTATATTTTCGATGGATGTTTATGAATTCCATGGTGACTCTTAATGTTTTTTTAAGAGTTTTTGTAAAACGCAACGTACAACAGTAACAAACCTCAGTGTTGTTCTTAGGAAGCCGAATATAAAACGTTATTGATAATGGATTATGTAAGCCCATACAATCAATTGGATATTTTACCTTTTAAAAGCAAGTAGTTATATAATATTTTAAAAATAAAGACTTATTCAATTCGTTACTTAGACTGCTGCTTTATCCATTATTAGAATGAAACAAAAAAAAAATTAAAAATATTTGTATATATTTTGTAAAAAAAAAGTAAAAAACAACATTTAAAGAATTTATTGTCCTTTTTAAAATAATTTAATACAAAAAGTTAGGGAAGCAATGTGCGCTACTGTGTTTTTTGAAAGACTTTTGGTTTTGTGTTTTGAGGTAAGTTAAAAATAGCAAACAGCTATTTTTAAGTTTAAAGCAGACTTTCTTGGTAAATATATATTTTAACTCGTCTATAATATAGCAAAAGCATACTTTTAGCAAAAGTTTACTCTTAAAGTCTTAAAGTACACTTTAATTATATCTATAGTTAGGGGCCAAAAACACTTACCCTTAACTCCTTGCTAACAGAGAAATTTTGATATATACAATAATTTTTAATAGATTTTTTATTTTTAGAGACTTTTTTTAATATCTTTTTATTTTCCGAAACATTGTTTTCGTTAAATAAACACAATATTCATAGTAAATCCTTTATTTCACAATTTCTTAATTAAGAAGAAGTTTCTAAAAAATATGTTTTGTTTTCTGAAAGCCCAAACTCTCTATGTCGCGTCAAGCAAATAAATCTTAATGCATTTTTATATTTGAGTTACTGCAGTGTCTCCATTGATAATTCATTTAAAACTTTCGGTTAATAGAAAGTTAGTTACAAATTTAAAAAAAACTTATCGAATATTTTTCTAGAAATGTTGAAATTTCTATTATCAAAGATATTATTAAACACTCTTTTTTTTAATGGAATATTAAATGATATTCTTTAGTTGTACCTTCGAAGCCGATTTCAAAAACTGTTTTACATATATTTATAACGATGCTTTGGAATAGTTTGAAGTAGAAAAAGTGAAACCTTTCATACAAAGTAAATACGTCATACTATAACATGTTTAGATAACTATTTAAACTTGGCGCAAAGGATTCTAAAAAGAAATTCATAATATGTATATGAAAAAATAAAGAATTTTATTGGTAACCCTCATACAAATAAATATAATTTAATATTTGTTTAATCATTCTCAAGATATTTGTTTTTAAAATAAATTTTACCTTTAATTCGCCGTTTGTTGTTTTTACGACCAATTTATTTCTATAATGCTTTAACTTCCCAAACAAATTGTATTTTAAATCTAAAAAGAATTTTTGACAAAGAGAAACGAATAAAAAATCCGAACCATAGAACTTAAGAACTAACACTTGTCCTTATACGTAAAATAATTTTCTTCTTTCCTAAATTGACTGGTAAACATAATATAAATCTTTAAAAGCGTTTGATTTTCTCTTAGATAATTTAATATGTATGTTTTATTGGTTTTCTTAATGCATTTATAAAAAATGTATGAGCATGTTTGAATTTGTTTGCCTAAAAAGGAAGTGTATTTCAATTCGAACATAACTATTACAAAACATATCATTTTCTTGCTTTTATGCACTCATATCTATACGTAAACTCTTCGACATTTTAAATATGAATGTGCAAATAATCTTGTATGAAATTGTTTTCATGTTTGTGTATTATTAATACTAGAAACTACTATTGCTATTGCCACTTAAGTGTATAAGTAACCCTCAAGATGTGTTAGAAAGAACAAATATGGTTAAAAGATTCTAAGATGCAATAATAAAATTATTTTTTTATAATTAAACAAAAAAAGAGAAAAACATTATCAAACAAGTTAGAAAATACACGGCCAAGCCCGAACCATAAATACCCTCCACCACAATACATACAAATGAAAATTATTTGTGCTGATTTTTTTTTTCAATTCCGATATTAAACATTAGTCAGCCAAAGTTTTAATAATATTTTGAAAGTTGGTTTCACCACAAAAACACTATGTTAGAATATGTTAGATATTGAAGTTCTAGATTTCCCATAAAAGTATGCAAACGCTTTGTAAAGTATTTAATATATTTTGCAAAAATTCGATTACTGTTTACGATATTTTCTTGCGCAAATTATAGAGTCTGATAATGGCATGCGAAGACAAACTAGAGCACATTTTTCTTAATGTGCATTAGTATATAATTTCAACATTTTAATGGATAGCAGGTATGGTTCTTTAAAGGGAACTAGAACTGTGGACTTTGGACTGATTATAGCAAAATTTGGTAGACAGCTTAGTGTTTTCGTTAAACCTACTTCATCCTAATTGCGATATTTCTATTAGCGTAATCATAACGAATTCGATATGAAAACTTTTATTTCTCTAAAACGCATTTGTAGTTAATTTTGTCTTTAAACCAGTATTCAGAAAACAGATTAGTTGTTGCAATCGGATTCTTTCTCACTTAATTTCTTTCATTTCTGGTAGTCTTGTGTTCAGCAGCACAATTGAAACCGAATTCTTTCAGGGGGCTAGGTGCAATCATGAATTCAATTAAATTAAAACCAACAAAGTTTGTCCTTAAGTTTCACTGAAATTCATTTAGTTACAAGGCTTAAATGGACAGACGAATAGATGGACAGCAATCGCGCCTAGTTGATCCAAAAAGTTATTCTAACTTCAAAGAATCGTCTATACTTCTCACTTGTGTTACAGTAGGGTGTAGAAAAAAACATAAAGATTGAAAATAAACAAGTGTGTTTAAGTGTATGTTATGTTATTTCTTTTTAAAGAACTTAGAAAAACTCTTGATAAATATCAACAAATATTTGTTTGTCTTGTTTGCAGTTTTCTCTTAAATTTAGATTTAGAAAAAATATTATTTTAATATACTTCGTTTTTTCCCGAATGCGCACCTGGGGCCTAATCGCCGCTGTCGATATCGGGTCATTTTGATCGACCTTTTTTAAGTTGATATTACGGCATTCGATATCGAACAAAAAATAAAAAAATTTAAATAATAGTTTCGATAGCGAGTCGTCGATCGATTACACAGGCCAACACTCAATTTGCTTCTTTGAATTTATCAACTGATTCTAGTTAATTTGGGTGCGCTGA
>NDXZ01001182.1:0-13384 GCA_003055125.1 Paykullia maculata
CTTAACACATGTGTGTGTGTGAAGGGTATAAAAAGGGGAAATATAAATGGGCGAAAAAATGGAGTGAACAAAAACCTGCTGAACTATTTGTGTGGATATAATTTAGCGAAGAAGAAAAAAAAAACTTTATTTTGTACAATTAATTTTTAATGGAGAAATATCTTCTTCACAAATACACCGATTCCCGAGAATAGGAAATTTAAAAAAATTTCAAACCTTTTAAATGGCAACAGTGTCTTCACTTGATGCTTGAAAAAGTTAGACGAAACTTTCATTTTTTTTCTGTTAAATGTTTTTCTTCCTCCGCAACATTAAAATGTGTAACAAAAATAATTTTCTAAGTGAAACTAAACACGTGTTCAAACAAGTACTTCCAAAAGTAAGAAACAAAGATTTTTTCTTAACTCATGATGTTTTTGTTAAAAACTTTTTTTTTTTTTGGGAAATAAAAACAGGTGTCAGTTTAAAGACAGTTTTTTAATTTAAATTACTTGCAATTGCTTGGTAAATATTTCTTTATTACAAAATTTAAACTTTATATGTTTGTTGGTTAAAATTTAATAAAACAATAGCTTTAGAAAGATAAACAGAAACGATTGTTTTCCAGAAGAACCAGGGGAAAATTGTAAATAGTTTAGGTGAATTTAATTTGTCTTAGTAGTCTGGCCTTGAGAATGTTTTCCACAGATTAATGGACATAGCTAATAAGTATCAGAAAGTCACAAGGACCAAGATTATATATAGAAATACATTGTTGGAATATAATAGGTGATAATCTTAAAATGAACTTTTTGCTTCTAAACGCTATCAAACATATGCACCCTAATTTTGCAATGGAACGTCTAAGAAAAAAATAAGAGGATAGTAATTTCTTAAGCTTTAAAAATCTCCTTCAGAAATATAAATTTACACTTTTTTTAAATATATTCAATTATTCAATTTTTTATCCTTTTTTTATATAACTTTTGTCTTCAAAAGTTGTATAAAATTTATTTGCATATGCAATTTTTGATTGATTGCTTAATATGATAAAAAAATTTAGTACATGGCCCACCTCAGAATACCATAACTTTTATGTATTTTTTTTTATTTTTTTAAATAACTTGGATCTATATGAATACTTTATTAGACTGACAAAGACTGATGAAGCTCTCTTTGTAATTTAAATATGTATTAATTTGGTTTAAAATCACCTAGAGCCAATAATAGATGTGACAAAATTGTAAAGAATATAAACTAGGAAATTCTTACGAAATTTAATATACATTTAAAAATTGATTGGCTTTAAATAAAAAATTAAAAAATATATTTATTTAATCTTGTCTATCCCCCGCTTTTGTTACAAAATATTTTCCACTAAATTTCAAAAAACTTTAGAATTTCTCCTCCCTTTAAAATTTATTCAATTTATGATGGCTTTGTTTGTTATTCGGTTTTGTTGTTGTTGTTGTTCAGTTTTTTTCTTTCTTTTTATTCTAAAGTTTTCATGTGTGGCACGTCATTACTGTTTTGACATTTCCATTAACTCTCTTGTTAAATGGTTGCAGATTTCAAAACAATCTCTTTGTGGTGCGTTTGAAAATGCCAAGAAAATAAGAAAACAACAACAACAACAATTTTAATATGTAGGGGGATGGTAAGCCAAAGGAGGTATTAAAAAATTTACATATTCACATGACGGTTTAAATTTTTTTTTCGTTTAAATTAAAACCATTGAAGTGGAATTATTCATGTAAAACCGCACCTTTGCAAAATGTTAAAAGCGTAAACATATTTGTTTACTTATACCCGAGGAAAATTGGTAGACGGAATAATAGGGGAATAAGCTAAACTGTGGGGGATGGAATCTTTAACCAATTGTGGTTTTTTTTCATGATGAATCATTTTTAAATTATGAAAAACAATCACTGTTTTTGCCTACTGTGCATTAATATATATTAAATTGTGTTTAAGATTTTCTTTGACATAAGGAATTCTCTCTAATTAACATATGACCTTAGTTAAAGTTTTTTAAAAAAGTTATTTAAAAATAAACATTTCTTTAATGAAATTTTTTTTTGTTATGGTGCGTATGATTAATATTAATTAGGTACAATTAAAGAAAAAGTCCTGTAAGTTTTTTATCTCAAATTATAGTTTTAAATGTTATTTATTTAAATTGTTTTCAAACAATTTTATGCCTTTGTTATTACCTGAACAAAACTGTTTTATATATAGAAAAGATAAATGTACTTTAAAAATTAAAACAAGAAATATATATTAAAATTTCAACATAATGTTATTGGAATAATTTTAACACTATTTTAACCCCTAAATAAACTGTGTAGAAAAAAATATAAAAAATTTTTAATTGCAAACATTTAACTTCAAAGGATATATATCACAAGACATAATTTTTTATATTTATATTTGTCATATACATACATATACACACTCATACATACACATGCTGCTTAAATACCCTTCTGGCACTGTCACTCACATTATGATTTTCAGCATTATGACCATCATTACATCCATCAGCAAAGCAAAAGAAAAAAATTTTATTTATCTGATTTAAAGCTTTTCAGAAGAGAGGAAAAAAAACAACGCTTTACTACAAAGTTAACGATTTATTTTTTTATAACAAGAACAAAAAAGAACAGAATCGAAACTTTTACTACCGCATTCACAGCAAATATTTTTATCGTTGTTGCTGGTTATTATATGAAATTTGTATTTATATTTTATCACTTGACAGCTTCACAAACAAACTCCAATGTATCTTACACTGTTTCGCGTACATATTTGCAAACGAGTAAAATAATAAAAACTCAGTTCGAAACCCGTCATGAAATTCCTAAACATCCGTCGAAAATATAATAACTTATACTTAAAGAGTGTTAACTCAAACGAAAATTATAAGAACTTATTAAAGTGGCTCCTAACATATTTTTCGTTTCACAGAAACACTTAGGAAAAACCTTTAAGAGTCGGTTTGAAAACCGTCATAAAATTCCTAAACATCTCTCGAAAATAAAATAACTTATACTTAAATTATGTTAACCCAAACGAGAATTGTAATAACTTATTAAATTGGCTTCTAACATTTTTTTTTTTACACAGAAACATTAAGAAAACACTTTTAGAGCCGGTTCAAAAACCGCCGTTTAAATTTATAAACATCCGTCGAAAATATAATCACTTATACTTACAATATGTTAACCCAAACGAGAATTATAAGAACTTATTAAAGTGGCTCCTAACATTTTAATTCATCCAAAGTTCATGCAGCATTTATATCATTTTAGATACCGACAAATAAATTATTATGTTTCACAATACAAAATTGTTATTAGAAAACTACTTCTACGCAATTGAGACGATATGTTATACTCATTGAAAAGTATGTTCCAGAGTAAGAGCACATTATTACCCAATTTTTTCTGGGTATCTGTTTTATCTTTTAGACGCAAAACCTTGGCTTTTAAGAAGACATTTTTATAAAATATTAACTTTTACAATTTATATTTTTACATTAACAATATAACAATATGTATGTTATTCCTACTTACACGTTGTGTGTTTAGAGATCAAATGTCATAGGCACAACTAAATCAGTTGAAAGCAATCAAACGTAGAAATTAAAAATGTTCTCTTATGCTGGTATTCCCTAAAACACAAAAAAGACGCCAAACAATAAAACGAAACACTCGAAAATTGTACTCACATTTTAGAGCTTTTAGACTTTGTTCACGTTTTAAAGTAGTTAATGTAAAAATAAAAGTGTTCAGGTTTCCGAGTACCTCATGCTTCCGTTTTTGCAAGTTTGCTGTATAGAAAAAAAAATTACTTCATTTGAGAAGATTAAAGTTCTAATCCTATAATAAAGTCAACTTTTACTTAAACTTATCATGAAAGTAAAACGGTGGTTCCACAATTTTTTCAAAACTAAGCATATTTTTGTATCCGTAATCATAATCATATTACTATTCAAATGAAACCAATTTTTGGCTTGGCTATGCAGGCTAATAACAAAGTATTTTTTACAAACGTTTTTTAGTTTTAAAGTTGCTTATCAATATAAAGGCTGTATGAAAAGTGGATGCGGCAACGATAATCTTGTTTATTATTGTTTATTTAAGATAAACTTAAAAAAACGGTCCTACTCTGAAGTCTTCTCTAACGCAGAAATATACATACCAACATACTTACATTATGTATATTTATACGAGTCCATACCTACATGCAGATATATATTTAATAACTTTTCGTTGTTTTATATATAAAGTTGATATAGATAAGAATAATAATGATTGGTTTGCGGCTGCTGAATATTTTGTTTTCGTCGAACATACAATTCTAGACTTTATTTTAACTTTGGTTTAGTCTTAACTCTGATAAATAGTCTATGCTATAGTCCTAGAAATAAGTTTTGGTCCGTTCTATAGTCTAATTTTTTTATCTTGACTAGCCTCTGATTTACTGTCTGATGCTATACCTTACAGCCTTAAATTTGGTCTTTAGTCTGCTTTGTAGTCTTATCTGAAGACTTCTCTAGCAAATATCAATTTTATTTATCTCTTCTTTTCTTAATTTCTTCTTGTTCAAAATTTTATCATTGTTGCCGTTAACTGCTGTTACAGCTGTGCTTGTGCCATTAAAACTCAACAACTTGTTTTTCACTGTCTTTAGCGTTATTGTTGTTGTTATTTTGTAGCTTTCAAAATACGTTCTTTTGTTTGCAATAGTTGGACATTATTTGCAAAATATCAACAACACCAGCCACAACAACAACAACAACAACAACAATCACCTAGTAGATGATATTGTTATTTAACTTGCAGCAAAATACAGTTTTCATTTCTTTGATTATTTGTTACTCTTTTATTACCAGATACCTGGCAACATTATATTTACACCTTTTCTAATAGAATATTTTGAAAAAGTATTTCTACACACGCACTCTTAAGCATTTGCATTGAAGCATTTACGTTTAATGGCAATTGGAAGAAGTGTTGGAGACGGGCAAGCAAAAGTTTTTTTAAAAAATGTTGCAACAAATAAAACAATTTTTTCCATTTTTTTTTTACTTTTTGCCTGGAGTTTAATGGTTGAATGTTTTTTTTTTAATTTTTTTGCAAAAATAACAGCAACAATATATAGTTTGTTGTCTAGTATTAACAGATTTTGTTTAAGCTGAATACAACTTTTTATGATTCCTTATCTGACTTAATGGGTTTTTTGCTTTGTGCGAGCTAAAAGACAAAACAAATTTAAATTAATTTGTCTGAAACAAGAGAAAAAAGTGGAAATTTGTAAAGAAAAAAGAGGTACAAAAGAATTAAATGGCACTTAAAAACAAAGGGATATATTGAATAGATAAATTTGTAAATATTTAAAAGTGTTAAAAACGAGATTAAAGAAAGAAGTTTAACAAAAGTTAAGGTTAACATTTCTGAAACTAAAATTATTTTCTTGTTAACTTTTTTAAATTTTTCACCACAAACTTTTGGGATTTAAAATTTTTTTTTAAACTTATGTTTTTATTTTGACCCACTGTATGATAATTTTTTAAAATTCAATTATTAGCTTTTTTTAATCTACCACTTGTTGCCAGGTGTAAAGATTTTTAATGTAAAATTTATACATTTTCTTAAAAAATCCCAAATTTCATGATTTTTTATTCCTAAAAACACAGGAGCGTATGATTAATAATAATTCAGCACTATTTTTAGATAACCACTAATAACTGTTTGTATAACAAATATAATAACAAAATTTAAAATGGGTTTAAAAGATAACAAAATTGTGTTATCAAAATCATTATTATATAATTCAAAAAATGTTTAAGATCCTACAATAATTACACACTAACCCCAGTATTCATATACAATTATTAAATTTAATAAAGGTTTATAAAACAAATTTTGTATGAAAATTTCGTTTAAAAAACCCTCAATCAACCTACAAATTTATTATAAATATGAGCTTAAACATATAATTTTATAACAGAAATTATTAGTTTTAATTTCTAAGAATATCCTTCTTTCGTTTGGCTTTACATAACAAATTTATAATAAATTTTAAAATCATATTCTTTATTTATCTTAATTGTCTTTTCCAAATGACCTCACTTTCTGGTAGCGGTTGAGTAACAAGATATTGTTGTCCCTTTTTTGTATTAAAAAAAAACTTATAATTATTCGCATCATCTTCATTTACATGACTTGCTGGAAGTGTAATTATTTTAATTCACTTTCTTTTCTTGTCATTTATTTTGTAAGTTTTTCCTTTAGCAGTAGTTTATCATTTAAAGTTTTTCCGTTGCATAATTTTTTACTTAGCGAAAGCTTGTTTTTTTTCTTGCTGCCCCTGCTGCTATGATTATGAATAATTAAATTTGTCTTGTTTTAAATGAAAACTTTACCTTCTTTTTGCTAAAAACAAAAAATAGTTTTCAATGAGGGAGAAAACTTTTGTAAAGTATTTGGGAAACAAAAAACTGCTGTCTTTACTTGTGTAACGCAAAAAAGAAAGTAATGAATGACGAGTAAATGCAAGTAATGAGCCCTCGATACCCTTCACAAAGGAGATAATGGTTTATATAAGTTTGTCTTTGCGTTTGTAATTTCTAAATTATTTATGTTATTGCCATGAAAATTGTATATCTTTTCAATCATTACTAAGCGATGTCTGTTAAAATCAATATTTCCTGCTTTGAAATGCCCTATAAACCTGTTTAGGAAAATTTTGTTATTGAAAACTACTAAAAACAAAAACGCCCACCTGCCTCTGTTGTTTGCCTAACAAAAGCAGATTTTTTTGGCAGACTACATTTATGTTTATATATGTGTTACAAGTATGCTTTATATTATTTATTGAAACTTTCGTTAAATTGGTCTTTGAGAAGCAAAACTTAAATTTCGAAGCAAGTTTTAAAGCCCCTTAGTTCTTTTATTAAAATATTCTCCTTTTTAGAGAACAAACAAACAAACAAAACACGAATGTTCGTAGCTCTTTGCGTATCTTCTGCAAATGCATACTTTGTAACTGGTAAAGGAAATGTAAGATTCTACACCAACGTACCTGAAATACGCTTGTCTTTGTATGAACTTTATTTTTTTTTTTAGGAAAATGATTAAAAGGAAAATAAAAGTGTAACGAAAGATTTACAAAAAGGTTTAGAAGAAGGGGATTATATAAGTGAAGAATCTGATTTTTTTAATATTTAGTAATAAAATAAGAAATACTGTTAGCAATGCTAAAAATGTTCCTGCAGTAAATAAATTAAAAGAAGCTTTTATAAAACTAAAAAAAGTTTTGAAAATATTTATTGAATCTGTTTGATTTAAATGCCTAAGATTACTATATATGGAATTAATTAGTCATTTTGCTAAAGTTGGATATTATTTTGTTTTGTTTTGTTCAATATTCACTTAAAATTTTCAATACAGCTATACACAGAAAAAAGTTGTAAGGTTTTTTCTAAACTAACCTTTTAATTAATATAATTCATACGCCCCTAGTTCAAAATATGTAAATCTAAGGTTTTTTGCCTTTAAAGAAAAAAAGAAAATCGCAAATTTTATATTAAATTAAAGAACTGGAAATATTCTAATTGTATTGAATCATTCTCTTTAATTTTAATAATTTTTTTTAATAATTATATATAGGATGATAAAATATAATTTAAAAAAAAAACTTATTTAAACATTTTTTTATAAATTAGAAGATTCCTTGTTATTGCGGAGTGAAACACTGCATTTAGCTTTTTTTTTAAATTGCTGTTAATTTAACTTAAATTTCTCTATTAAATTATTTCAATTTATTTAAATTACATTCAGCAATTTCTTATATTTTACACAACTGTCCTGGAAATTCAAGGTTATTTTCTTAACCATTATTTTTGTTTTTATTTTCTCTATCCATTCAGCTTCTGGCGAAAAAATCATCTACAATTTTTTTTTATATTATAATTTTAGAATTTTTGACATTTTTCAATGGCTTGACTTTCCCTTTGGCTATAATCTATTCAACGTTTGATATACTTTCATTTGTGTTAATAAAGAAAATACAAAAATAAATATAAGTTAAGAAGAGAAAAAACCTTGTCTTAATATCATATGCTACAGGCAGATTCTTTAATTTCTTTTAAAAACTTTTCATGTGCAAATTTCGTTTCTTTAAAATTGTTTAAATCTTTAAAGGCATTAACTTTACAAGGGTTTACATCTGTTTGAAAAGGCATTTCTATGATTTCTTTTTTTTTTTTTTATATACAACAAAAAAAAAATCAATACCTTATCGGCATTTAGAAAATTTGTTAAGAAAATTTAAGTAAATTCTTTTTATACTATTCATATATTAAAAGTAATACTGGCAAAGCTGTTTATCTCTTTTTAAATAGGCAAATTGTGAAACATATTCGGTAGGAGAATAAAAAGGAAATTTAGAAAAAAACTTAAGCCAATAATTAAAAAAAAACTTATATGCAAAATCTGTAATCAGCAAACCATCTTTTATCGGCTAGAAATGTTAAGTAAGCTGTGAATATTCAAACAACTGCCTAATAAATAACAATCATACGCTCTAGGGTGTTTTCAAAGGCAATTTTTACAAGATTTAAAACACTAAAATTTTTCTTAACGAATCAAACGTTAACCTGAATTTGGTAGAGAAGGCAAACGTGGCCTTTAGAAAATATAGAAATATAGCTAATAATATGCCAAAAATAAGGAAAAATCATCAAAATTCTGTAACTGCCTGGTATTTTCTTTCGAATAAATATTTTGTGGACAAGGCAGAAAATGTTACCATTAACCTTAAGATAACAAATTAATTTTAAATATTCCAAATAGCACAGTCTTAAAGTTTTAAACCAAAAAATGTAAGTATATTGATTAACATTCCAAAGTTGATTTATACTTAAATATTGGTCGACTAAATGCCAATTATAGGAAATGCATGTGAAAAACCTTCGATTCCTTATTTATCACCATGTGTTTTACTTTCTTAATTGTAGTAGCATAAAACGTTTATAATTTCCGTATTATATTTGCATTAATCTTGTGATCAAAAGCAATGAAGCCTCTGGTTTTAAAAATTCCATTTCAATCGATATTAAAGAATTAAACAGAATTGTTAGCCCAAACTATGTGAGAAAAGAAAATAATCTACAAACATTTTTCATAATATTCTTATGGTCAATTTAGGTTTGAACATCTTTTTCTTTTTTGTTATATTCTGCTAAACCCTACATCTTTATCTCTAAATACATAAGTATTTTAGTTTTCTTCTTTCCCTATTTTTTTGTTGTTGTTGTTTTGGCTTCGACTTGCTTGGAAGTTTGTTGCCTTTAAAATTGTGTATTTGCAATAGCCATTAACATCATCATCATTATTATTACATTAAATGGTCAATAATGTTTTAGTTTTTCTCTTTTATGTCCAAAAAAACAAAAACAAAAATACTTTATAGATGGTTTTCATAGGCAATCGAGTGTGAAATAAAATTTGCATAAACATATTTAAACACAATTTTTACAAAATACACATACATAAATATTTCAATAAAAAAAATTTACAACCATTAAACACAAAATGTAATAAAATGGACAAAATAACCCAAAAAAATTTTAAAATATTTCTAAACTGTGATTGATGTAGTTCAAAGGATTTTTTCTTGATATAACATAAAATGTAATAAAATGTTTAGAAAAATTAAAAAAAATATTTTAAATATTCTTGCACAAATAAAATATTATTATTTGTATGTAAATTTATTTTATAGCTTAAGAGATTTTGTATTAAATCTAAAGAAATCTATAAATGTTTCACTCTTTTTTATTAAATTTTCCCAAGTTAAATAATATTTTTGTTAAGATAAAGTCAGCTTATTTTATTATCTTAAAAATTGTTTTATTCATACATATTTTTTGTATCGACTTTCTATTGAACTTTTTTAATTTGCGATAAACACCAACAAATTGTGAAGAGCTTTCTGAAAAAGATTTATCTTAAATATTAATCATACGTTCAGTAGGTCAAAGGAAAAAAATTATTTATTTCAATTATTAAAAGGTTTGCAGAAACTTTTTAATAATTCTGCTTAGTTTTTGTCCACAACTAAGCCACAAGATATCTGCAAGCTTAAAGTTGTCAGACAGTTTATTGATTCTTTCTGGGGGGTACATTTGGTTTGAGGCTTTTATTAAATATTTATTATTAAATGTGAATGTAAATGTAAATTGCTAAGATATTAATTACAAGGACAAAATAGATTTAGTCGCTTTTATTCGATGGCAAATATTTGGTTAAGACCGTATAAAGACTTTAATTTCTATGAAACATTGCCTTAATATCGACACAAGATCTGTAGTTTTCTGGCCACCGACTGGTATAAACGGATGTCAAACTAATATTGAGTCACAAGCTACCACAAGTCTTCACTCTAGACTCTAGCGATGTGGGTCTGTTGACTAATTAACATATCAGCATATTTTAAGCGAAGGTTTTTGACTTTATTTACACTAAGTTTGTACCTGCCTTTAATTCTCAGTCAACATATACTACCGTCTGAACCTCCTACACACATCATCCTATTTGATTTTAATTTTATTCAGATGGTATTTGAAGTAACCAAACCCTGTCACTAATATAATTACTTAACTCAAGGTAGTCCGACTATATATGAATACCTTTGCTGCTGTTATGCCTAGAAGCTATTTTAGTGCCATACGAGCCTGCATACAAGTGATGGTTTCCATTTACCTTTTCTATTTTTAGAGCTCACTAACTTAAAGATGTTTGCACGTAATAACCCATCACCCAGAGCAAGGAGATTCTGGACCACAGAAATCAGTGCAACCACAAACCACTCTATTTAAAGTTTAATTGTCACTGGAACTGAAACATAAATTCATGTCTAGCAAATAAAGTCTGTTATATAAATTATCACCGGTTGTAGGGATTTTTAGCTGTAGACATTTTAAATGAGGCCGGTGCAATGTAAGGTCCTATTACTGTACGATATCGTTACAAGACAACAAAATTATTACGTGGTTTTAAAAGCAATGAATTATTAACTGAATAAAACAGTTTCTGCTCTAGTTACATTCGTCGTTCCAACTACCAGAGTTGGACCTGCACTGCCAAAATTTGTACATATTTTTGCGTTTTTTAGGCAAAAGTTTTGGACGATACTTTTGGGACATCCTTTCAATTTTAAACTAACTCATTTACTATTAATATATGTACATACATATGTATGTATATGTCTTTTAAATATTTCATTATTAGACGTAAGTAAATATGTTTAAATATTTTTCTACTTTCTTTTCATCTTAATTCTATAAAAATCACAGCTAAATATGTCAGTACTTTTCCATTAATTTGTTCGCCTTTCTATTCGTTTCAATTAATAATTTAATTTTCAACAAAATCCTTTTACATTTGTTTTGTGACAACTTTAATCTCTATTTTCGCTTGTTGTAAAATGTCTATGACTTGTCAGTACTTTTTTTAAATTTCTGAAATATGTTTACATACATACGTATGTACATCTGTCAGGCCATCATCAATCATTATGTTAAACAACTTGACATAATGTCTGTATAAAATCATGCTGATTTCAATGTAACAATTTCAAATGACATTTATTTTTGCTGTGTAACATTTAACTGAACTAGAAAACAAGAGAGACACACAGACTGACAGGCAGACAGACGCGTAAATAGATCAAAATACAGACAACAAATGGCGGTTCCAGCTTAATTACATGTAAAATAAAGTAATGTAAGCTTTTAGGCGTTCAGCAAAGCGTATTTAAGCCACAGTAAAGTAAATCAAAAAAAAGTTTTTTTTGATAGAGAAAAATGCTGGTTTTAAAGTAATTTGTTTAACAAAAATTAATTTAATTAAACAAAAATCAATTTTGCTTGAGGCCTTAAAACATATTTAAATTACATTGTATTTCAAAAGTCATGTTATTGTAGGATTCGCTTCACCCTTTCCTAAGTCAATAGTTTGTTTATTCTTCTTGTTATTCTTTAGCCCGTTATTGATTTATTTGTCAGCTGATCAAAGACGGCTTTGGGAAAAAAAAACAATATTTGCTTTTTGGCTAAAATCCTTTTGCCAGCCATGACAAAAATAAACAAGTTATAAATGAGACGGAGGAATCATGTAAAATCATTCAATCCTTTTTCCTTTTTGAGGCAAAACAATTCGCACAATATTATAGGGACCAACTAGGCTGCCTAAATACAAAAAAAAAATTTACAATGTAAAATGTAAAAGTAGTAGAAATTAGGATCTTATTTGCTTTTGCAATCAGTGTTGCCAAATGTGGAACTTATCTGATTTTGGTAATTTTTTAATGTGTTTAAGGGTCTTTAAGTTTTTTCCCTTAAAAATATTTATTTAATGATATTGTTACAATTTTAAAGTTCGTTTTTACTTAGTAACACTTTGGAACCTTTTTTCAGATTTTATCGCTTAATTGTTTCCCAATACAAACGTTACTAGATTTAACGATTAATTTCGTTTGCGATTCCGGGAAAATCTTGCTTTTAAAAATTGGGAAACCCGGTTTATAAAAAACTGAGATATAAGCAAAAAACAAATACGATTGTCTTTGTTTTTTTAGTTTCGAACACAGCTTTTACAAATAATTGACAGATGTAAATATTCTTAAATGATTAAAAAAAGCAAATCGGCTGTTCTTTTCAATTTTATGTTAACTGTCAGATAAGAGGTTCTTTTTTTTTTGTTAATAGTACAACAAAGTTATAGATAAAGAATAAGTAGGTGTGAACAAAAAACTTGTTTTGTTAAAAGTTAAAATTTCAAAGTCTCAATCTTAGTTTTGAGAATTTTTTTGAAGTTTCGACCCAAAAATAGCTGAAAAGAAAGCAAAACTGCCTTTGATTTCCATTTGTTTTAGCAGCGGGTAGTTTTTTTTTTCATTTTCTTCTTACAACAAAAATTGCCAAAATACAGAAACCGTGTGTTGGTTAATTTTTTTGAGCCTCCAGCTGAGTTTAAGACCTTAAAATTACATATCGGCGGTCAAATTTTAGCCTCTAAATAACTAACTTTTTTTTTTGAAAATGTTTTCTTCATTGTGCATAGATTCGGTACCGAATTTTATAGCACTTGTACTTTTTATTATATATTACTTTCATATATTTTGAGTTTAAATTTCAAATCACTAAAGCTTTAAATAATTTATTTTTGCAAATTATATGGCAACATATGATTTTTAGTAAAAAAAAGCTCTTATATTGATTTATTTATAACTGAATGATTTATTTATTAAAGTGTTATTACTAGAAGATTTCTACTATATTTAAAATAAGATTTTTGTATAAAACTATACCCTTATTTTTTTACAAAATTTTCTG
>NDXZ01001185.1:0-11227 GCA_003055125.1 Paykullia maculata
ATCCTTAAAGATAGGGAAGTCGATTTAGCCATGTCCGTCTATCCGGCTGTCCGTCTGTCCGTGTGTATGTTGAAATCAAGTTTACCCAGGGTTGTATATGATATCAAACTTTTGGAAATGCTATCGAAAAATCGGTATTGAAAACTGCCAAGATCCATCAATAACCGGCTGAGATATAAGCAAAAAAAGACGACTGCCTCGTTTTTTTAAGTTTTTTTTTTTCTTAAAAATTATTATATATATGTGTAAGACATGTCCTTTGGGGAATTTTAAAGAAAAAAATTTTCGATTTTTAAGCAAAAAAAAAGAAAATTTTTTTCGAGATATAAGCAAAAAAAATTTGTATTTTTTTTGTTTAAACAAAAATGATTATATTCGGAAAAAAAAGCAAAAAAAAATGTTTATGTATTTTGAAAAAAATTTACTATATACACACATAGAGAACGTTGTGAAGGGTATATAAGGTTCGGTATAGCCGAATATAGCACTCTTACTAGATTAAATTTGGTTTAAAACTCCAAAACCAACTTCAAATTAAACAGCTTTAGACTTTTTTTAAAGACAATTTTGTTGAAAATTTTGTCATAAGAATAATCAATTTTCTGGGTGTTTTGATATAAATTTATCTGAAAATTGTTTTGAAATTAAGTTGATTTGCCATTAAAATTAATTAAATATCGGTTAAAGTTCTTCGTTTGAGATATAATATTGTAATTTCCAAAAAAGCCATGTACATACACACATAAGTATACATATTTTCATAAATATATTTTTTATTGTATAAAACTTTTGAAATACTTACAATTTGTTCGTTAGTTCAATATTAAACATCATTTAAAGTGATAATCCATTTTAAAGCTGTATAGTTGTAGTATTAGTTGAGAGTAATAATCCAAAGTTAATCCGTTATAAAAAAGAATTTTGTGGATGTTTTTTTTTCGAATATATTTATTCCTTTAGCACAGTTTATTTGCATTGTGGGAGGGGGCAGGTTTAATTTATTTCGTTTTTATCATGTTTTTTTTGCAATTATTTTCAATATATGTATTTTTAAGTTTATTTTGTGAAGTAATTAAAAATAAATAAGAGAAAAAAAATACTTCCATAAATGTTTAAGCTTAAAACAAAAGAAAATTGGGGAAACACAAAGACTTGGTAAAAAAAAAAATAATAATACAACTTTAAACCAAGAAAATTAAATTAAGTAGAGTCTGTTACAAATACAAGGAAATATATACACCATAAGTAAAATGTAAGTAATTAAGAAATGCATGCAGGCCGAATACTAAAGAAATTATGTGATTAGTTTTATATGATTTTTATTTATTATTTGGTTTTTTTTTGTGGTTAAAGCGAAGGAAAGATACTCACAAAACGAAAGGTACATAAACACGAAATTATTTTGTACATATATTAAGAGGAATTAATTATATATTTATATAAAGTTATTAAAGAAACAAAAAAATATTAATAAATAATAATATTAAAACCAAAAAAACATAAAAATATTTTTAATATAGAGAGAATATAGGATATAGAGAAAATATGTTACAATTTTCAAATAAAGCCAATTTGTTTATTATATGATTTTAAGTAGAGAAAAGGAAGATCTTTTTTTAATTATATATATGTTTTTTTTTTTTTGTAAGAATTTATTTTATTTACAAAACAATTTTAAAGCATAATAAGATTTTAAATTATCTTTTTGCCATTTTAATATGTATATTTTTTAAGGTTTAAAGTGGCTGGCTGGGTTCTTTTTTATATTATTGTTGAGAAGGGATATATATAGACTGTTAATAATTTTGTTTTATTTTATATTAATAATTGTTTTGGTAATTTTGTTGAATGAAAATATTTACAACAGTTTCTATTTGGTTTAATCATTTAAACAAAAATTATTAAAAAATCTGATTTTTTTTTGGGTCTTGATTTTGTAATTTGCTTTAAAGATATGTAGATTATATATTGAAAAAGTATTCCTTTTGTTTTATTTCAAAATAATATTGCAACTTTTGTATTTCCTTTATTTTCTTTTCTTTATGTATTAAAATTTGTGTGGTTTTTGTTATTTTGATTTTTTTTTTTATATTTAAATTGCACTTGTTTACACTTTTTGCAAAAAATTTCTTTAAACTAAATTTTAAATATTTTATACATTTTTTTGTGTTTTTCTTTATCTTTAACAACAATTTTTCGAGTACATTTTAAAATAATAATAATAAAATTTTAGCTCTTCACAATTTTCTTTGTTCCACTTTTAGATTTTCATATTTTCTTCTTTTCAATTAAACTCTGATAAAGAGTAGATTTGGATTTTGTTGAGTATATATTGTATAGGTATTCATTCTTTGCAGAAATATTATACGTCTTTTTTATTGTTATGTTTGTAAATATTCTTTTTTTCCGTTTCTGTGTTCATTAGCGACGCGTTTGAAAACTTAAACAAATCCGTATACGCCAACGGTAGAAAGCCAACTGTGCGCAGGCGCTCTGTTATGAAAAAGAAATTTAAACAAACGATGCTGCTGACTGCCACTAGCAATAAAACTACTAACAAATATTCATACATTCGTACCTACCTATATTCAGATACTGTTTATAACGGAAAGACTTACAACTTTGGCAAAGACCGTAGTTGTGCTCTCTGCTAAAGAATGGTTAAATAAAGAATTCAAAACCAGTCGTAAACACACACACACACACAGCGGCTTACGCTAGTACATTTATATTCTCACAAAACTAATTCAAAGTCTTTACTCAATGCTCTGAACATGTTTCAGCAACATGTTGCTTATGCATTTCAGCAAAAAACAGTCTACATACAAATTTTACCTTCAACTTGGTCAAAGTCAGGGACAAATATGTTTTGATTTTTTGTAACCAGTTGTTTTCTTCTTTATTATTTTTTCTCTCTTTCGTCTTTTTTACAAATTTCATCTTCTCAGAGAGGCTCACATATACCATGTACAATGTACATTGTACATACTTGTAGATCAGCGGAGAGTATTTGTTTTATTAAAAACTTATAGGTTGTCTGTTGTCTGATTCGTTTAGCCGTTTATTTTAACGTCGGTTGCTTTATATTTTAAGACGTGATCAATGTGGCATAGATTTATCTTTTATTTAAATTCTTTCAGCGGTTTTAATTTTCCTCCAAATCCCCTTTTCATAAGTAAGAATTATTGGGAAGTTTTGTTGAAGAAAAAGAAAAAAAAAATCGACAACAAACTTGTTTTAAATTATGATGGCGTTTGTTTCTTAAGTTTTTTGTTTTGTTTGTGTAAAGATAAACTGTATTACTATGTAGATGATTGACTATTAATTAATGGGCTTAACTAATCATCTCTTTATAGTACGAGTATAAAGCATTTTATTATTGCTACGATTAAAGAAGTTCAAATGTATAATTTATATTAGATTTCGATATTTGAAAAAATTGTACTAATAAAATTGAAATTAGCGTTTTATAAAGAATCCATGTTTTTTTTAAGTCTTCAATTCGTAATACACAGTTTTTCTGCATTTTCCATAACAATTATTGTACAAAGTGAAATGTGCGTGAAAAATAGCAACATTTCGCAGTCAGTTTGTTTTTTAATATTTATTTTTTCTTTACAAATTAAAATAAATGATATTAAAATTTTGTATAATTTATTTCAGTGTTTGGGCCAATTAAACGTTATTTTCCCATAATTCATAAGTGAAATATTAGATTTTAAAGGGGTTTTCAATTCTGTTTTGGTTGCGTCTTCTAATCTGTTGGTTATTAATTATACAGTAACTGATGCCAAACTACCACGGCCCTTCACAGTCGACAGCCGCACACAAAATAAATGCATTGTATGACATATTTGTCACTTTGATAACTGTTGTCCAAGCAAAAAATTTATAGGTTAAGAGCATTATTATCACACATTTCTAGCAAACTACAATCGCTTAGATTTTTGCTTGTACTATTTCGTAATAGCCAAACTATTCCGGTGGAAGAATATGAATTTTGTGACATAGTTGAGGAATCGAAACAATTAAACTTTTAGATATAAATTGCCTAAGAAGCACAAAACTACACAGTTGGCAGGAGCGAAAGCCCTCCACACAATACTCTTAAGAAAGAAAAAAAAGATAAATTATTTTAGGGCCAGTAATGCCATTTTGACTGATCGAATAATATAAATATTTGATAGTTGTTACCAGAGCATATTAAGTCTAAAAATTCGAAAACTGTTAAATATCTGCCAGATGTTATAAATCTCGTAATTTTAACATACTTTTAGCTCTCGCGTAAATTGAATTCTGAGAATAAGCAAGTAAGAGCGCTATATTTGGCTGTGCCAAATCTTATATACCCTTCACTGCGTGTATTTACGTAAAAAAAAATGTTTGCCTATATCTCGAAAAAAAATTTTTTTGTTAAATTTCTTTTAAGGCGTGTGTAAGACACACAAATATAATCATTTTTGTGAAAAAAAAAAATTTTTTTTTTTGCTTATGTCTCGAAATTTTTTTGCTGTCTCGAAAATTTTTTTTGCTTATATCTCAAAAAAAAATTTTTTCATTCAAATTTCTCAAAAAACATGTCCTACAAAAAAAAAATATATCAAAAAAAATTTTGTCGGAGACGGACAGACGGACATACGGACAGACGGACATACGGACAGACGGACATGGCTAAATCGACTTCCCTATCTATAAGGATTCAGAATATATATACTTTATGGGGTCGCAAATGAATATTGTAGAAATTACAAACGGAATGACAAACTTATATATGTATGTATACCCTTATCACCTTAGGTGAAGGGTATAAAAATAACTATCTATAGTCAAAGTAGACTTATGAAGCAGTTTTTTTAGTACTAGTAAAAGCAAACATATATAAGTAAATACATACAAAATCATATGTAAATATACTGTACATATTTACAATTTAATCTATCTATCTGGTAGTTTATATGCCCCTATCAAACTAACTTCTTAAATATTTAAGAGCTATATTTTTCTTAAAACATTCAAACATGTAATTGAATAATTTTATAATAAATTTAACAATATTTTCCATAAAAAACTAATAATTTGCAAGAAAACCAAACAAGAAAATTTATGTTAAAATAATTGAATAAAAAAAAAGCAACAAAAACAATATTTTTCTATATGTACAACATATGAACAAAAATACAGCATGAATAATAAATACATAACAAATATTGGTAAAACACGCACACCTTAAAGATTCATTATAGACCAACAAAAGCAACAAAATTTTTCAAACCTAAACTTAGTCTTGAGTCTCCTAAAACACGCATTCACTAACTCATATACACATCAAAAGCAAAACAACATTGAACCACTTGACTTAAATTTCATTACTCTTGGCTTTTTAACTCTTATTATGTGGTTTCTTGTTTTTATATGAGAGCGTTTTACATGTGTGTTTGTGTGTGTGAGTATGTGCGTGTAAAGAAAAATTTAATTATAGATTCGCTCATTTACTTTTGCTAGCAACTTGACCTTAAAAACATTTTTCCTGTTATTTCGCCTTGTAAACAATAATTTACCGTTGTAGCCATGTTGCTGCAACATTCTGAGAATAAAAACAAAATAATTATAGTGTTTCATGCATAAGCAATGTTGCCTGACATCAATCATGATAAATGTATAAGAAAATGTGATTAATAAATTGTTAAAATTTCAATAAGTCTGTGCTGCATTGATGTTTCTTTTTTGTAATTTGGATTTTATTTTACCTATTTTTTTTAAACTTCATTATTAATACTCCTTCTTTTCAATGACTGACTGCACTTGTTGTTGAGGTTTATTTTTGTTGCTGTTGCAAGTGGGTAAGTTTTGTATG
Organism: Paykullia maculata; assembly: GCA_003055125.1. Lineage (NCBI taxonomy): Eukaryota > Metazoa > Arthropoda > Insecta > Diptera > Rhinophoridae > Paykullia > Paykullia maculata. The sequence goes on from NDXZ01001185.1 coordinate 5,855, forward strand.
TTTTTTAAACACGCGATGCATGCTTTATGTTAAAAAAAAACAGCAACAACAATAAAAATATATATAAATTAAAAAAGAATTTTGATTTAAATTTATTTATATATAAATACACACACATACGTACGTATGTACATATGTATGTTTGTATGTACATCTACGAGTGTAGCCAAACGTTAATTCTAGCTGGTTTAACTATACTGTTATTGCTGTTAGTGTTGTTTTTTTTTTAATTATTTTAGTGTTTATTTATAAATTTTTAAATTTTTCTATAAAATGGCGTTTTGCTTAATTTGCTCTGTGTAAATTCTAATATATAATGTTGCACAGTGTTTTCATAAAAGAAAATGGTCGAGAAGAAAACTTATTAATTAATTGGATGTTAAAAATATTTTAATTCATAATGCTTAAAAAAATGACGTATTCATCAGAAATTTTAAATAAAAAATTATATATTATTTTTTATATGATTATAATCAAAAACATTTCAGAGTTATCTCTCCTAATAAAAAATGCATCTAGGCTTTTGTGGTACCCTTTAAGATCCACTCAGCATTTAATGGAAATTTTGATCATATTCGAATCCTTTATGACTCTTCTGCGCGATTAAAACAATCATTTATGCGCTCATTTCCTGATCATAAATGATACTTTTGTCGGGCGAAAATGGTACCCTACCCTCGACTCTTCTTGATGAGTCTTTTTTAACCCGTTTTCTTGTCAGTTTTTAATCATTTTCGAGTCATATTTAAGTCTAATTGTAATCGATTGCGAGTTTTTTAAAAATCATTTTTAAGTCGCATTTTGATCGTTTAAAAGTCATTTTTGAGTCGTTTTTAAGTCATAACTTTAAATATTTACGAGTTTTTTACGAGTCATTTTTGAGTCGTATTCTAAACATTTGCATTACAAAAATTTTAAAATTTAATTTTTGTACATATATTAATTTTAAGGAAGTTCATTTATATTATAAAATTAAAAAGAAATTACAAATAAAATAACAATAAAAAAATGTTAAGTAAAATTTATATTAACTATGGTTCCCTCTCAGTTAATTCGTCAGCAAAGACTTTTCTTATAGCGGCTCTTAAAAATTGTGGAAGTGCTTCACCGCCTTTTTTTGCAATAAATTCCTTCTTAAAATTTTTATAATTTTTAACCAAACTGATATACATACATATACTTATGTAGATAAATTGATGATTGAATTGATGAATCTATAATACTTACGAATTGCCTAAGCGCGTCCTCATCCTTTTGTATTTCGTCATCCAATTTTTCTAAATCCTTTATAATTGCCAAAGGAAGTGTTTGCAAGTTTTTATAATCTCCAGTTAATATATTGTCATTGTGGTGTTTTCTATTTTCAAGCTCAACAGCTTCAAAATTAGTAAAAAAAATTCCTGTTATTGATAAAAATGCATGAAATATTTTGTTTTACATAAATTTAAAAACAGTTATATTTAAAACGTTGCTATTTATGATTGCTAAGATTTTGTTATTGTATTTCCGAATAATTTTTTAATCTTTTTTCAAGCGCGCAAGTGATTAAACAGTTTTAGATCATCAAAAGTACTCGACTCAGTTAGGTGATTATTCACAAAACAATCTTCCAAATGCTAAGTGGAGATTTCTATATAAATTTTCCTTTCCCAAATTTTTTTTTCTTATAATAAATCATAGCTGTGTTAATTGTTTTTTAATATCCTAATGGTCAAAATATAAAACGTTAATTGGCCGATTCTTTTCATATTTTGTCATTACTGTGGTTTAACGAAATCCCCTTATACTTCTTCCTAACTCTTTTACTTGTATCCTTTTTTTTGTTTTTTGGTTCCAGCATAATACACTTCATGAAAAGTTCGTTTATAGAAAACATATCATGATAAGTTAAGAGTGCTTAGTCCTTAAGAATTTCGTTTAAATACTTAGCAAAACAAGAACTCCTTCAGTAATTTGATGTCATAATTTTATGTATACTTCGACAATAAGCAGGTTAAAAAAAATTTGGATTTAAATAATTAAAATGCAGTACCTGTCGTAATGTTACTAGTAAAACTTATGGATCGTACTTTGGCAAGAATTGGCAATCAAAGCTAATGACAGTTCTTGCGGGTTTTCAAATGATCAAAACCAAGTTAAACGAATATCGGACACCACTTAAGATGTCTTAAATCTAGACTAATAAATCAATTTCTAATTTTCCGATCTAGCAAATATGTTTTTGTAAAAATCGGAAAACATATCGATTGCAATGAAAATATCTTCAGATAAATTGTTTATCTATATGAATTATTTTTAATGAATAATGCGTTTTTACAACAATTTGTAAAAAAACATTTTTAGAAAATAAATAAAAATAAATAAATAAATTAAACAAATATTTTAAAAAAAATTAAAAAAAAACTCGTAAGTTGTTGAAAAATTGCTAAAATTTCCAAGGTAAAAGAAAAAAATGTATAGGCATTGCGTAATGTAATGAAACTTCATCAATACCCTTTTACATGATTACATTTGTTGCTTTATTTAAATAAAAAATTAACGGCTTAATAAAATTCAGGCCAACTAAATGAAGAAAACTGATTAGCATTTATTTAGATTCAAAGCAGCCTAACTGTAAAAGTTCTAGCCTAAATATGTATATTTTTATAGCCATCAATCATCATAAGTAAGATAATTTTATTCCTATTGAAAAACATGTCTTAACACATTTTATTGCTACCCAACCCACTGTTTTTAATTTGTATATAACGGTATTTCTGCGAAAATGAAAGCTTGTCTATGTATATACATATATCCAAGCAACAAAAATATATTTTATTGTTAGCAAAAATATTCAGTTTTAACCATTTTTAACTGTGTACGTGAGTATTATTAATTTTAGTTAACACAAACACTTACTAACACATTTACACACATATAATGGTAAAACAAACACGTGTAAAAAAACTCTTAAAATATGTGTAAAATTTTAATTTTTTTTTAAACAATTTTTATTTGTTCTTTAGTTAGCACATAAAATACTAATAGTTTGTGGCGATTGTTGGCAATACTAAAAAGTAACGAATTAAACCAACAACAAGTAAGAGTGTTTTTTTCGTTAATGCCAAAGTATGCCATTAACAACAAGTAATAGCGCTATATTTGCCTGGGCCAAATTTTATATACCCTTTACTATGTGTGGCCAAATGGTATAATTTTTTTCAAATATATTTGTAGTTTATTTTAAAGTAGTTTATTTTTTCCCCAAAAAAATATTTTTTTGTGGGAAAAAAAACGAGGAAGTCGTCTTTTTTTGCTTATATCTCAGCCGGTTATTGATGGATCTAACCAGTTTTCAACACCGATTTTTTCGTAAGTATTTTTAAAAGTTTGATACCACATATAACCCTAAGTGACCTATGGGAGCTACGTAAACTTAATTTCAACATATACACGGACCACATGTGTGAAGGGTATAAAAATAAAAAATTGGTAAAAAAAATTACTCCTCACACATGTGGTAAGGGTATTTATAGGTTTGTCATTCCGTTTGTAATTTCTACAACATTCATTTGCGACCCTATAAAGTATATATATTTTGGATCCTTATAGATAGGGAAGTCGATTTAGCCATGTCCATCTGTCTGCCTGTCCGTCTATCCGTGTGTTGGTTGAAATCAAGTTTGCGTAGCTCCCATAAGTCAAACAGGGTTGTATAAGGTATCAAACTTTTGGAAATACTTTCGAGAAAATCAGTATTGAAAACTGGCAAGATCCATCAATAACCGGCTGAGATATAAGCCGAAAAAGACGACTGACAAAAGTTTTGTGAAAATGAGTGAGTTCACTTAGTTGTGAATAAATTCGAAAATAATCAATCGACTTTTATGATCGATATCTCATTTTATTGTTATTATATACTGAGCCGATTGAAATACAATATATAAACGGATTAAAGGCTATGTAAATCTAAATTTTTCTAAGTTTGTTTTAATAATATCGGACTAACCTTTTTTAAGTTATCATTAATTATGTGAAGAAACGTTTAAAAAAATCTTAAAATTTTACTTAAAAATTAAAAAAAAAACTTCTCCATAGAATTGAAAAATTTGACCATTGTTGTACTTAGGTAGCCATATTCAAGCCTTTTTTTGCTGTTGACTCGTGTAATAAGTCGTATCTCCCAAATAAGGCTCAGTTCCATTACAAGGTTTATCGTGATTAATATTAATTTTCTTATTCGTCTTGTTTTTTTGTGACGGAAAACTTAATATTACAAATAATTGAATATGCTTTTGCTTATGTGGCCGATATGGCTGTCGCGTAACTGGCGTAATCTAAGAGTACAATGGCAGTAACGCATCGAATGTTGCGTTATAAAATTTTAATTCTCATATTCAAATAATTTAAATAGAGAACTTTCATTAAATTAAAGTATAAAAACAATGTCATTTTAAAATTATTATTTATAGTTCTTTTGAACTAAATCTTTAAACAATAAATTTAATACAGGTACACAAACAACTGGATATTTTAAAATTAATAAAGTTCTTTTGAATAAAATTTTCTAAAATGACTATCAGTCCATTCGAAAATAACGCAGTCTTTTCCACTGTTTTGCTGAAATTACCTTAGTATACAAATTGAACTGAAACTACTGTGGCTCAATTTGTTTCGCTTTTTGGTACGAACATCTGTTGTTATTAAAAAATCCCTTCTGCATCGGTATTAGCATGGGATAAAGCAATCAAAATCCGTACCAGTTTCGATAAATTTGACATACAGTCTCGTCATTGAAGTTTTTTATTTTTATCCAGAACTGTTCCAAAACCCTTTTTAAAATCGTATTCATTTCACTTGTAGAAAAATTGTGTTCGATTGTTTGTTACTCATGCATGAGATCATTGAGGCTTAAACTTTTTAGAAAACAGGTCAAATTTAAACTCATCTTTTTTTTCTCCAAAAACATTTTATTGGTTTAAGAATCCCATTTCTCTAAATATCGAATCATTTTCTTGTAGAAATCTATTTTGAATTTCGTGAAGAGCCGTTAAGTAAACGTTTTTGCTGCATTTAATTCATAAGTAATGCGATATGACGAAAAACCGCTACATTTTGGAGATTATACAAAATCTGTCCGATTTTCCCTACACTTCTATTTTAATCCCTACAAAAATACCTACATGTAGGGATTTTCCCCTCCTTCCCTTCCCTTTTTAAATAAAATGAATATAAAATTGGCAAAAAAAAAATTGTATTTTGCAAGCTTTTCCTTTTAATATTGTTAATACAATAAAAAAATTACTCATTTTTACGTAATTTCTAAAACATTAAGATAAATCTTCTGGAAGGAAAAGTGTTGTAGAGTCTAGCTATTTTTTTAAATAAAATTTT
>NDXZ01001188.1:0-12184 GCA_003055125.1 Paykullia maculata
ACATTTTTAGTACACTTATAAGCAAGTAAGGACTTTCTAGTTTTCACCACGTAAAAGAGCGTCTCAATAACTATCGAAACCAAAAAGAAGTGGAAAATTTTTTTTTGAGTCATAAGCCACCTTTTCATAGGCCGGCTCACATATATATGCTTTATGAGGTAGCAAATGAATATTGTAGAAATTACAAACGGAATGACAAACTTATATATACCCTTTTCACCTCTAGTGAAGGGTATAAAAACAAAGATTATTAATATTTAAATGAGAAAATGGAAATATTTTTTAACAAGAACTACTACAATTGTTGTGATCAATATTTTAGAAATGGTGATCATATAATAATAAAATACGATATGCTAAAATTTTTATATTAAAAATGTATTAACCAGATTGATTTTAATAGCACAGTGATATAAAGCCATTAGATATATATTTTTTTTTTTCATTACATGCAAATTCTTCAAAACTTTTGTATATAATTTTTTGCTTTACAAGATAAGCCACCCTAATCACTTTAATATCGTACATGCATATACATACATACACACTTACATAAATACGTATAAATAAATGTAAGTGTGTTAGTATTTACATACATAAGTATGTAAGTGTGAGTGCTTGTGATTTTATTTCATTTTGTATTTCCTGTTTACAAAATATTTATTGTACCATTTCATTTGCCATTTATTTCTTGTATTTATTTGGTGCTGTTTTCTTTTTCTGCTTTCGTCTCTTTTGTCTTTAAACCACTTCAATTGTTTGTTGGAAACGTTTGCCATTGCTGTTGCTTGTGAGTTGTTGCTGCGAGTATTTGTTATGCAACTACAATTATTTGTATTTAGGTTGTTGCCATTGCCTTAGTTATAGTTATTTTAATCTTATGTCTTTCAATTTTAAATTGACATTTAAAATTAACTTTACTGTCATTTAGCCAGAAGGCAACTAAATGAAATTGTTTGAGGTTAAAATAAAGTGTTAATTGGATGTTTAACTAATTGTTTTCAAGTTTCTTTTTTTATGATTCTTTAAAATCTATTACAGTATCTATACAAGTACTGAGTGCAACAATATTAATGAAAAGTCTAAATTAAACACTTTATACATTTTGTTTCAGAAAGAAAACTTAATTAATATTTTTGTTAATATTTACACTCGTTTATTAAAATTTTAATTGAAACATTAATTAATGAAATAATTTTGTCAGATTTGCTGGGCAAAATCAATAAAGATTTAAAAATGTGAAAACTTTAAAAGTTTTATTATTTAGTCATTGTTGCAATTGTACCAACATTGCATAGTGTGAGATATAAATAAATAAGTTAGAGTGCTATATTCCCCTCTGCCGAATCGTATATACCCCTAAACAGTATGTAGACATGCGTAAGCTTATAGGTATAATAAAAAGCTTTTAGCAATAATAAATAATATTAAAAATAATTTTCGGTGATAATATTTGCAAAATACATAAACAGAGGCTTACAGAACCGTAGAAAATTCATTCCTTCTAATAGAAATAAATGTTTTTAGTTCAGATTTACATAGGTGCTATACTCTAGAATCATCATACAATAACTCGAAAGGATTAACAATACATTAGTATTGAACATTGAACATCCAATCTCCTGGCTCTGCTAACTTTTTGCTGGAGAACAGTTACTATAATTTGCCAGATATGCGACTATAAATATCAATTATATTTAAAACCATGCCCATTGCCTTTATCATTTTCAAACATGCAATAGCAGGTGTCACGCCCACAGTTCCGATTTCAGCCGTCGTTTGCACGACTCAGTACATAAGCAACAATGTTACACAAACCGAATTCGCAGATACTGAGTAGCAACCATTTTCTGGGTATACAAAAAATAACATTAACTTTGTATGGGACTACAACGCCCACTCTGTTTGATAGTGCCACGACCACACTATTTTGCCTTTTAGAATTTTTTTTTTACAACTTACAATATCAAGAAAGTGATTAAATAACCAAATTTTGAGAGTCTGTTCACAAGATTTAAAAAAAATATCCATTGAATTTGTGTAGAAGATGCCACGCCCATTACTTTATTTTAAAAATTATAACGTATCCATTAAGCCACGTATAAAATTTGAAGATTTTTTTAAATCAGCGTTTTTCACATGAACAAAGGTTAAAATTTATATTGTATGAAATATGCCACGCCCACTCTTTTGATTATTCCCTTTTTGGTTGAAGAATGCGGTCTTATTACCAAATTACATTTACAAAGCTTGTTAATTCCTTACTTCCCCAATATGCAATAATAAATATATTCATAGTTTGTATGAGTAGTGCCACTCCCACTCTTCAAATAACTCCAATTTAAGTCTAAATTTTGCAGACTAATAATAAATTCATTAAAAAAATTAAAAAAAATTAAAGACACTTACTTTCATTGTGGAAGGAAGGCAGGGCAAGCATTTTCTAGGAAAAATTTCTTGAAAGTCGGTCCAATGGTGAAGCCACATATAAGAAACAAACATAAATACAAACATTTGTAGGAAAATTTTTTCCACTGCATTTTTCCTTAATGCAAAACCAAAATTTAAAACAATTAAATGGTTTTTGACGGTCGATGTATTTTGTTTTGTTTATGGTTTATAAAATTTCTATTTCGTTTTATTGGGAATTGCGGGATTGTCGTTAAAAACCCCACATTTATTTTTTCTAGTTTAGCACTTACAATTGTTTATAAAAAACAAAAAAAATCACTTAAACTTTATATTGGAAATTCTTTTTTATCCGCTGTTTTGCATGAATTTGTATGCATTTTAAAATATAAGACACTGATTTTTATACATTCTTGCTATTATGTTTATTTAATTTGTCTTTTCTTTTACTTGTTTCTTTCAAAATGTAAAAAAAAAACGTTTTTATGTATTTTATTCTAACTTAACTTGAATTGACCTATAAATAGTAAAATTGCTTTAATTTTGCATCTATCCAAGGCCTTAAGGCTGCCACATTGGTGTAAACACCTGGATAATTCTTTTGAGCACAACCCACACCCCATGAAACAATGCCATACTGTTTGGGCTTAACTGAATCTGCAAGATATTGTAATACTGGATTTGATACTGACGTCAACGGCAATGAGCGTGGTGATGGTGGTGGTGATAATGATGGTGATGGTGACAATGAGAACGGAACATAGCTCACTAATGGCCCACCAGAATCGCCTTGACAACTATCTCTGCCACCTTCGGGATAACCAGCACAAAACATTTTCGAACTGATTTTTGCAATATATTGATAGTCTTCCGAACATTTAGTTTGATTAATTAAACGTACATCAACACTGTGCAGCAGAGGAGACACCAGTCCCATTTCATTTGTCAAACCCCAACCACTTACAAAGAACGCATTGTTGCCACTTGGTAGTGGTTCGTCCAATGCGGCCAATTCAATTGGTTGTACTGTGCGTGTGTATGTAAGATATCTATTAAGCACCACCAAAGCCACATCGCTATCTAGTGACGAAGTATTGTATGCCTCATGCTTTAATATATAACGGACACCGGCCAATTGTCCACCAAAGAGATGAGTTGTTGAACCGGCACGTACACGAAATGCTGTCGTATCCAGGGACTCTTCAAAGCAATGAGCTGCTGTTAAAATGATATTCTCAGCCACAATCGAACCACCACAAATGTGAGCTCTGTAATATTGCAATGAAACCTGATATGGAAAATTTGCAATTGATGTCATAAAGCCACCTATAATGCGACCATCATACTGGAACTTTTCCTCTGAACGTGCACGAGATAAGAAACCAGCCTTCTCAGCACTGATATTCAGTGTCAAATCCTTTAGGGGTACTGCCATTGTATAATATGAGTTTTTAAGAAATAAACCCAAATTAAATATGCAAAAAAATATTAAGGTTTTCATTGCCACAATTGTTCTAAATAAAAGATTAAATAACAATTCAATAAACAAAATCCTCTTATGCTGACTGGCTGGCCGTACGCTTTGAATGTTTTATTTAAATTGAGATATTTAATTTAACATTTCTGGTGTTTTTATATACAAAGTGACTTTGTAATGTTCAAATAAAAAAATAAACGAAAATAAATAATTTACAATCTCACATACAACTTTCATTGTAACACCTTCAATTATCTTATCTTTACAATATCAACCTGGGGTGACGGAGAAACTTGTCAAAAAATTTGCTGAATTGGTTTATCACTCATCTATGGTAGATAAAGGGGATGCATGGTTTTGAAGCAATTATCAAAAAGCAAAAGTGCTTCCGTATCTAAATATTTATTTAATTGTTTTTTTAGTATTTTTTAATTGTACCAATTATTTTTATTTTTTATTTAAGATGTTGTCGAATTCATAACCTTCCTGATAACGTAATTGCAATCTTATAAGAGTTTGAACTACATACGAGTATGAACACACAGATGTTTTACTATTATTGCCAGACATTTCTTTTGCCATATAAAATAACATATAATTATAAAATAAATATTTTTTTACAGCGATAATTTTATTACGTTTAAGTAAATAAATAATTTATAAAAAACGTTTTAAATTTTTTTACTAGAGAATTTAATTAAAAATTTTAATTGAGAAATTTTTGAAACCCGGTTTTTTATATCCGATCCGAGAAATTTTCTATCAGTTTAAGTTTTCAATGAAATAAGGTTTAACTATTTTACATTTACTATTTTAAAAATAAATACATTTTATAATTGTATAACGAATTCATATAAAAAATGTTAATGAAAAAAATTTTTGGTTAAACTTTTCCAAAAAAACCAAAAAAAAAAATTTTTGTTTTTTACTTAAATATATTTCAAAAAATAAATTAAAATAAATATTTTTTATCAAATAAATTATAATAATGATCCATTTCTTATATTTATTTTTCATTATTATCATGTTAGACAATGCAGATCAGATAAGTTACCAAATTACTTTATGCAATAATAAATATAAAATTTGTAAATTCTTTAAAAAATCAAATGCATACTTTTATTTTCAACGTGGAAGGTGGGCAAAGCGAAATTTTCATATTCCGACCAAACCTTCAGAAAAATCGGCCCAACGGTGTTGGCACATATAAAATTGTTTTGTTTGCAGTTTTTTCAACTGCAATTTTTTTTAACCCTACCTTTACACATGAAAGTATTTTCATGAAATTTCTGTATACGTATTATAAATAAAAATTTTAATGAAAAACACGAATTTCTTGAAAATATCTTGTTCGTTTACACAGGAAAATGAAAGTCTATTTTAAAAACGTCGTCGAAGCGAAGATATGCATCGAACGAATTTGTTTTCACTTTTTCAGCCACCATTTCTTTGCAATTTCTCCATACGCTTCTCCTTTAAATCATTTTTCTTTATGATTTATCGTTCATATCTCTTAAAATTTGGTAGGAACTAGAGATGAGCGATATTTCTGTACCTGTTATTTTATAACTGTGACTTAAAAATCACTTGTAACAACCGTGACTAAACATGTTAAATAACAGGTACCTGTGATGTTGTTATTTTCAATTTATTTTGTTTTATCTGTGAAATATCGTTTTCGTACTTTTGCAATTTTGCTGTCTCTTTTTTTCCTGCAGTTAATAACAGCCAACAAATATTATTGCTGTTTCTTAGGTTCTTCTTTATAATATAAATATTTGTTTTTGTAGGTAAGAGCAAAATTCCAGTATTTTTAAACATGTACATATGTATGTGTTAGTGCAGACAAAAACTTTACCAGAGACACATCAGAGAGGTGTTCGCAATGGTACAACAAAAAATAAACAAACAAACATGTAAGTTTCGTTAAACACATAAAACGAAGTAGATTAAATTGATTGTTGTTGTAAAACTGCAACCACCTTCGAGGCAAACACTAGTATATGAAAACAAAACATTCATACATACATACATACATAAGTACGCATTTTAAATTTGTAAGTCATGGCTTCTAAATTAAATAAAAAGAAAACAAGTGATATATGGATTTTTTTTTAAATTCATTGATAGTTGTTAAATTTGTTTTTCTTTGTTTACTATTAAATTAAATTTTTTGTTTTGCTTAAGTTTAACTTCTTTTTCAAACTTTGTTTTTTTTTTAATAAAAAAATAAAAATAAAGAGAACTATTATGTACATGAAAGCTTTGGTTTTTACTCTATTTTAACTTTCAAAATTATTATTATTCTCTAATAACTTTAAACGATCCTGTAAATCATGTATTAAAAAAACAAAAAAGCTTATTTGTCGTTTTTATTAGTAAACAACGCGTAGTTCTTTTATGCGTAAAGAAAGAACTAAAATTTAATTAACACTGACACAATCACTAATTAAAATAACATTCTTCTCATTTAACAGGAGTTAAAAATAACAAGAAGTGAAAAAAAACAAACTGTGATCACAGTCACTGTTTAAAATAACAGCGATTTAAAAATCACATTCACTGGTAACGATGTTCCTAAAAAATCACGGGATCGCTCATCTCTAGTAAGAACGATATAAATTTGTTAATCTTGTTGTATTTTGATGGCTAATTTTACCCTCCATTTTTATTGTTTTGTTTACTATCTACTTAGAGTTACCAAGATTATAATATACACAAATTAGTAGGGCAATAATTGGAAATAATTATTATTGTTAATTTTTTTTTTAATGATATTATTAATATAAAAAGACATCAATTGTCTTCTTTAGGTTAATTTGAAAAAAGAAAATATTATAATTCTTTTCATATTCATACAAAATCATTTAAATTTACAATTATTATTTTACTACTAACCTGTAAATTTGTATCAGACTTTTTAGTGGGCAACACTGTTTACCTCTTTGTCATTTTACTATCTGAAAACGTAAAAAAATTTGTTACTTCTAAATTTAGTTGAAATCTCAGTGGAAAGTAAAAAATATATAAATGTGTTAGTAAGAAAATGTGAATGTATTGCTAAGGCTTTTCATTTCATATGTAATGGTGGGGAAATGTAAAACCCAAAATTTTAAACACATTTTTAATAACTTAATTTATTTTTAATAATGATTTGGGACGTTTTGCCTTCTTGCGATTAACAAGATTAAGTCAAAAACCCCACATCATTTTTTCTAGTTAAGCACTAACAATTATTTACAAATTCCTATACAAAAACAAAATTTCATTTATTATTTTTTACTTCAAACCTGTTTTCTTTTTTTTTTTTGCAAAAAAATATCGCTCAAACTTCATAGTGAACATTCTTTTTTGGCCCCTGTTTTGCTAAAACACTTTCCTAAATTATTATGAATTTAAAAATAAAAGACATTTTTATTTATACATTCATACTATCCAGTTTTAATTTGCCTTTTCTCTTACATGCCAAATAAACCACTCATAGTAAAAATACTTGTTTCTTTCAGAAAATAAAAAAAAACTTATTCTAACTTAACTTAAATTGACTTATAAATAATAAACTTGCTTTAATTTTGCATCTAATCTATCCAAGGCCTTAAGGCTGCCACATTTGTGTAAACCCCTGGATAATAATTTTGAGCACAACCCCACCCCCCCTTTTTCTTATATTTATTTTTCATCATTATCGTGTTAAAAGAAATTCTAGTTTTAAAAAAAAAAAAATTTTTTTAAATCTTTAAACATTATTAAAAATTACTTTTTAGGTCTATTTAAACAGAATTTATACCTTTTTTGGTTTAATAGCTGATGAATTAGAAAGCTCAAATTAAAACAAAAATTGCGATTAAGGTGGTCAACTCTAGTCTTCTCAACTCTTAAAGCCTGGCTCTACCTTTTTATATGTTTTAAGTTCCCAATAAATTTAAAAGTTATTTATGTTAAATTGCTATAACTCATGTTATGTGTTTACGTCCTCTCGCAAATAACATTACAATAACAAACAACAGATTTCTTTCTGTTGTAATGCATATGGTGAAGAGTGTTCCGTACAAATTTTCAAGCCGGGTATCTTTTACACAACTTGCATCGATTATTTATTTAATTAATTATATATTAAAAAGTTTAATTTTTTTATACCCTTCACCACAGTTGACAAGGGTGTATATAAGTTTGTCATTCCTCATATGCTTCCTTATACACGAAAAGAAAAAACATGGTTGAAACATGATCTGCGAAAAAATTTTATACCGCAAACAAATTATAGTAAACGATAATCAAGTATTTGGTTTATATTTTATCATTAAATGGTTACCACTACTAATTATCCAGAAAAATAATATGATTAAAAAAGCTTTTGTGACAAACAAATCATGATTTGTTCGCAAAAATAACATATTTAAAGTTATAAATAATCATAAAATGGAGTGTGCAACAACGCTGTAGTTGCAAGGCATTCAAAGTATGACAAACTTTAATAATTGTATGTTTTCGGTTGTTCTTCTTCTTCTAAGTGCCTTTAATTTAGTGAAAAATTTGTATATGAAATGTCGAGAGTTTAAAAAAAAATTAAAAAATAATATGAAAACAAAAAGACAGTGGAAAAAAACATTTCAATTAAAGAGGTAAGTAAAATCAATATAATAAGTGACAAAAAATTCACATGTGTCAATTAATATTATTACAAGTATGTATTTATACGAAAAACTACCAAAATATTCATTTAGTCATATTATGATGAGGTGAAAATATGTTATGATCATACGGGACTATAATATGGTTGGGTGGAATCATATTATGATTAGGTGGAGTCATATTATGATCATATGGGACTGAACTATGGTTGGGTGGAATCATATTCTGATCATGGAAAATAACTGTTACGACAATATATGGTCATAATATGGTTCTAGAAAAGCTTTTTAAATTAACTTGTTATGATTAAAACCGATCCTTACATAGTTTAGCTACAATCATATAATCCAATCATAGTATGATGTCCTTAGATTATGGTTACCACAACCATGTTTTTTCTTTGCGTGTAGATAGGGAAATTGATAAAGCCATGTCCGTCTGTCAGTCTGTGAGTGTGTGTTTGTTGAAATCAACTTGTCTCAGCCCCCTGATGTCCTACAGACCCGTTGTTAGTATCAAACTATTGGAAATTTCTCCGAGATTCTTTCTATTAAAAATCACAAAAATCCGAGATGTAAGCAAAAATAAATAATTTTTTTTTACACAAAAATTATTTTATTTGTGTGTAAGACAGCCTTTTTGGGAAATTGTCTAATTGGCCCAGAATCAGCAAAGATATGGGCGAAAAACCTATATGGACTGAAATTAATATCATAAAAAATTAAGTTTTCTATAACTTTAAATACCTTTCGGACATGTAAATACCTACGTACATACATACATACATATGTATATACAAGTATAAACACATACATACATAGATAAATACACGTAGTTTAATGTATATAAAATTTGGTACATCCGAATATAGCGCTCTTATTGGTTTGTTGTAAAATCATGAAGGCTCTCATTATGTTTTCCTACTTTTTTGTTAAAATCCAAATTGCTTGAATCAATCATCAACTTAGAGATCTTTTAGTAGTTTTAAAAATAAATAAATGAAGTTAAAAAATTATATTTCTTTATAAACCTTTTCCAATTTTCTTTTATAACTTATTTCATTTGGCAGACTAACTGGCTGTTCTTATAAAATTAAAACAGGCAGTTAAACCAATCAATATCAAACTAAGACGAAAACTACTTATCATCATCTAAAATCCAAAAGGCCGTAAGTATACTTTTTACTTTTTTACAGGAGAAACAAAAAACCTTATAAATCTAAGACTATTTACTTGTTAGATGACCTTTAGATTTTATTAATAAAATCGGTAAACTAATAATTAAAGATATATTTTAGATAATTACATCACAATCAATCAAAAATCTATTTTAAATTGTTGGCTTGTTACGGCCTTTTAGATTTTAGGTGACGATATGAACATTGCAGGTAAATATCATTTGGTTGCTACAAACATAACTAAACATAATTAATTTACGGTCCATAAATGTGTCTGCATATTTTTCTCATGCCATATTTATTGTCGACGTAGTAATATTTCGACAATTTTTTATACTCCCTAATTACATTCATACACACGAAATCATTTGCTGAACTGATGCATATGATTATAATTGCAATTACAATTTTGCTAAGGATTTTTGGCAAAAAAGATGCAGTTTAATGAATTTTTTTTGATTTCAGAGCAGCTGGAAACCAAACTATTCAAATATACATAAATATGTATATGTTTAGTATGTAGGAAAATGTACCCATTTACATTCATATGTATGTATGTATGTATATTGAAAAAAATTTATGTCATTTCTTTTAGACTTATCCATCTCAATGTACAATACGACTTGTAAGTTTCTGTCTTTTTTTTTTATCTGATTTTTGTCATTTTACTCATTTCATTAATTTCTTTCTCTCATATCATATCGTTTAGCTTTAAACATTCGCAATATGCACATTTATCTGTTTTAACGCATTTCGCAGTCAAGCAGAAAAAAAAATCATTTCAAAATGCTCAATACTCACTCGCAGCAAGTATTGAAATAAATCGTAGATTTGCAAATAAAAACAAACAAGCACACACACACACAACAATATCATCATCGTTCCTTCACGAATCTTATTTACACTACATACTACCACACAAACATACGTAAATACTAATGAAAAAACAAATTTTTTAAGATAGAAAGATAACAAAAGATTTATGTAGTTTCGAGTATTTCGTTCAAACATTTTGTTAAATATAAGAAAATTAATCATAATTTATTTGTTGTCATAAGTAAAGTTGCATATAACAAATTTAACGAATTCATTTGTTTAATGTTCTAAAAAGATGTTAAACCCATCATATTCATGCGCACGATGTACATATTCGTACACATTTCCAATAACATCGAAAATCATCAATAATATGTAATTTCCTCGAATTTCCGATGTTATTGACATATGAATCACAATATGTATTAAAACAGTGCAATAAATATACTTTTTTTTACCATACGTGTATGTATGGGTGCATGTAAATGCAAACATCCATACACAATCTCGAAATTGAATTTATGCACAGATACAAGGTATGAATAAAATACGAATTTGTTTAAATTTCATGCACATCCATATATATAAACACATACGTATGTATGTATGTTTGTATACACAAGTATGTAAATATTTAAGGCTGGCGTTGTAACTTTAAAAATAGTTTTAATATATTAAACAGCAAAACAGTTACTTCAGTTCTTGTACTTTTTTCTTTGCAAAGCAAATGTGTGAGTAAGAATAACAATTCCACACAACGATTATAGAGAAAAGATGAATAATGAGCGAAGGACAATATATTAAAATACTTATTTATAAACACAACTCATGGGGGTTTCCAGTGTTTTAGATCTTATCCTTAGGATTTGTCATCTCCTAAAAACCTCCAAAATATATATTTTCTAATTCCAAAAAGCATCCAATTTTTCAAGTTGCTTTTGTAATCAAAGCGAATTATTTCTATTAAAATATATACTTATGTACATTAGGTTGATAGTCGATTTTTCCGAATTTTAAAGTGTTAGGGTCGAAAAATTATTATACCAGGGGGCAAATTACGGCATTCGATATCGATCGAAAATAAAAAACTCTAATTAGAATTCCTACACCAAATGCACAGCAAACTCTATCGACAGAACAAAATTTTATTCGATATCGAATGCCGTAATTTGCCCCCCCGGGGACTAATTCTGACATTCGATAGAGATCGATTGGAACCCAATTGGAATTCCTATACCCAAAGCAAAGAAAACTCGCATGTTCGAGTAAAATTTTGATCGCTATCGAATACCAGAATTAGGCCCCAGGTCTAAAATTTTAGTGCTAAATATTTGAGTCAAAACGGACAACGCTTTCTGAAAGCACATCGAGGTCAAAGGTCATATTATACAATTTATTTGAAACAGATCTGTGAAAGTCGTTAACTTTCTACACCATTTAAAAAAAAATGTAGATTAAGTAATTTGAATTGAAAGTACATTGAAAATTTTTTTTTGGAAATTAACCCTAACATCTGCTTTAGGTTAAAGTGACCCACACTCTGTATTAACTTTTAATTCTTTAATACTTTTAATTATTCGGTGAAAAGTGATAAATAATTTTCTTAACATATATAAATTGCAATAAAAAAATTATTTTGGGTTAAAAGGAACTTAACAAATTTGATTTGAAAA
>NDXZ01001190.1:0-22570 GCA_003055125.1 Paykullia maculata
GACAATTTAAATTTTTCTACACAAACAAAATGCATGTAGCTTTGTTGGTGTTGTGTTTGTTGTAGCAATGAGTTTACCTTGTCTAGTTATACCATGAACAAACCTTAATAATTAAAACAATAATGTCAAGTTTCTTTTATAGTTTCTTTTGAGACCAAGAGAAAAGCTGAAAAATATTAATTTTTTTGTTTTTTTTTTTTATTGCTAAAGCTGCAAGATAAGCGAGAAATTTATTTGTTATTATTTATATGTGTGTATGTCAACAGCAAGTTGTTTATTTATTGTCAGGCAGCATCTTTTGTAAATAACAGGTTTTTCGCTGAATGCAAATAAAATTTCCTAACAGAAACTAAAAGTAAATGACGAATAACATTTTTAAATAAAGCTTAATTTAAAATTCATCGCACAGTACCGTTCTCCAAGCAATTAAGAATTGTTTATTTCGAAACCAACCTTTAAAAAGGTGTGTTGATTATTCAATACATATTACTTTAAAATATAAATGATCCTGAAGTTATTATCGATAATATCGAAATACGAAAACAAAAACAGGTAAAATGCCATTAAACAAATGTAGAACATGTTGATGACAACAAGATAGAAATGAATTAATGAATTTATAAAGAAACAATGATTGCAATTACAGAATAATTTTTTCAATATGTAACACAAAGTGAAAACTATTGTTGCTAAAATTGATTTTTAAACAGGTGCCTTTGTAACATTTACAAATGAAAGAAAATAATAATAATTTTATAAAAAAATACAACATCATCAGTGAGTTTTAAAATGTGATCTATTGCTCTACTACTTGAAAGAAAGAAAAAAAAAACATTAAGAAAACGACTTTTGGCTTTTATCAGTCCAACAACACTACAACTGAAAAGTTTAAAAAAAAATAATAAAAAAAAGAAATATAAAAGAAATATAAAAGAAAACCATCTAATTTGTTTTTTAATGAAAATTTAGAAATAGTTTTCAAAACATTAATTTTTTTTTTTTTTTTTAATAATTCAATCCTAACCTCGCCGCTCAATAAATCCAAATCAGCAGATGCGGCATGAGAAGCCGTTTTAATAATGTTGTAGGTCTTAGCAAATGGAGCCTTAATAAGCTGATTTTTTTTGATTTGTTTTTGGTTTTGTTAATAATAATATTGAAAATAAATAAATAAATTTTAGAAAATAAAAAAACAATTTTTTGATTAAAAATTTGTTTGATTTTCTTTAACAAAATTTAATTTCAAATTAAATTTAAATTAAAATTTTTTAGCAAAATATTTAAATTAAAAATAAAATTATATTATAATTTATGCTATTTATGCAAATAAATCGTTTTAATACTTTTACCTAGTTTTTAAAACAAAAAGAATTTAATTTAATTTTTTTTGTTATGATTTTCTTAAGTTTTCTTATGTAATCAAAAATATTAGAAAAGAAGAAGAATAAACTTTAAAACTTACCTCCCAAGATTCTCTAGTTAAATCGGTAATTTCTTCGCCCTCTTCCTGACTGCTCGAACGTGTTTTCTTAGTGCCATTTTGTGTCCATTCGGTATCGTCTTGTATTAACTCAAAGCCACGAGACTTGATATGTTCCTCATCCAATTCGCCATAGAGATGAGGAACCCAGGTATTGACAAAACGATACAATTCATCAATGCTGCAATACAAAATGATTTATTTAAGAAAGTTTTCTTTCCAAATATGTATGTATATTCATATGTATTAACATTTTATTTAATTTTATTTGAAAATAACCTACCGATTTTTAGGTACACTAAACCAATATTCAGGTCTCAATTTATTTTTTCCATACGACATTACCGATGTTGGCAATGGTATGGCCTTGCCCACAGGTTTACCCATGCGCAAGCGTAAATACAAGGGTGGATCTGGACAAGCACGTGCAGGTCTTGGTATTAATTCTATAATAAAGCAAAAGAATAAACAAAATTTCATTTTAATTTATCGCTTAAGTTGGTTCAAAAAAGATTTTAACAAATATGTTTGTATTTAGTTCATGCAAAGTTTATTTTGAAACAGGCAAACACATTTTTTTAAAATTTTCGTTTAAAGAATAACATATGTACATATTTATATGTGTATGTACATACATTTGTACATATGTACAATGTTGAATGTTTTTATACACAATGAAATGATAAATTAAATGTTTTTTTTTCTAATTTATACTAGCGGTTTTCATGCTTGTAGTTTGTCCTTTTAAATCTCTTATAAAATAAATTTATTAAGCTGACTTAGTTCCGTCTTATGTTTGTTTTTTTTTTTCATCATTTAAAAAACATATACATATGTTCATATAATTTATTTACTTTACAAAACAACAACATCATCTGCTTTCGTTATTTACAATTTAGACCGAAATGTTTTTATTTTTGTTTTGTTTAAAAAAAAAAAAACGCTTTAAGCAAAGCTTAAAGTGAATTTCCCATCAAGAGTGAAAACCTGTTGCCACAATTCGTAGATTAATTTTAAAATATAAATAAAATATTTAATAAATTACAACGACAATTATGTACAGTTAGGATACATAGGTACATCAGCATGTACATATATATGTACATATCGCTTATTTACTCAAACAATGTTATAACTCAAGAAATGAAATTTTTAAATTAATGATTTAGAATTGTTCACTTTATCATGCTTTATATTGTGTGTAAACAATTCATGCACATGGCGTTATAGCTCAGCTCTTGATAGAAGAAAACTTTTTAATATTTTCACTGAGTTGTATGTAAATTGAAAACTTTAAACTAGTTTTTTTTAGTTATGACGAAACTAGTTTTTTTTAGTTATGACGTTGTATGAGTAAATGAGCGATATGTATATCTAAGTATATTTAACAACAAAAATAATTTTAATAATATCATGATGATTATAATAATTTAACAATATCATAGTTTTAGAAAACGTTAAGAAATTAGTTGTTTATTGATTTGTTTACTTTCTTTTTCGATTTGTTTAAACTGCAAATATATTTATTTATTGAAATAAAATATAAATACAAAGTGTAATATACCTATAACACATAAAATAAAACGTTCACAAAGGGCCATAGGGCGTTAGGACTACAAGTATGCTTCAAATTATTTTTAAATTTATTTGTTTTTTTTTTAAATTAAATTAAATTAGGGCCCTTGAGTTTAACCTTAATGACAAACAATTATTTCAGTGTCATAAATTGCAATATTTGGATTTAATGTTCGAATGGAAATAATAATAACTATAATTCGAACATAACACCGGTAATATCGAAACTCATAATAACAAATTATTTTTTTGCAATTAGACTCTATGGCAACCCTGCGGATAGATATTCCACAAAAAAAATAAATGGAAAACTTAACAAAATACTTTTCCCATATAAGGGAGGTAGAAGGGGGCAGAAGTTTTATATTTTTACATCTTTAAGGCATTTAGGCTCTATCGCATGCGTTTTATTTGATTACAAACGGACATTAACTTCTTTTACATTATAACGCTGATTTTGCATGTTTTCAATAGCAAACTTATCAAATGTATAATAAATATTTCAGCCTTATTTCATCTTACTTTTATCAGACATACAGACGGACATACGAAGGAACATATCTGGATCATCAGAGATTCAAAAGAGAATTAAGAAAATGTATACTTTATGGAGTCTTAAACGAATATTCAACGAATATGTTACAAACGGAACAACCATCTGTTTTCTATTTTCTGGGCTGTTCTTACAACATTCTTTCTTGCGTATTTTAACAAGATAAATAGTAAAAAGAGGTTATAGGGTCGTTGTGCAAATTAGAGTTTTAAAAACTTTAAGCATACTGGGGTCCTAATCTGTAATTTGATTCAATAAAAACTATAACATGGGAATTCGACAACTTTTTTTTTTAATTGAATTTGAATTTATCGATCTGTACAGTTTTTATATATACAATAAGAGGTTTATACAAAACAGTTTATGGCCTGTAGGAAACTAGTTTTTAACTAAAAAAATATTTGCAATAAAATTTAATTCATAGTCTTTTACCATTATTTTTTGTTACAATTACATGAATTGAAGGTATATTTAATACGATAACAATAAACATAAATGACGACTTTGTACACATGTACGTATGAATATGTATATATGTATATTTATTTATTAATATTAATTAATAAAACATACCAACTACATCAAAATTTGGAAAATTTGGTGCCCGTACTACAAGAGATTTATTGTGTTTCGATTATTTTTTTGGTGCAAATGATTTCATTTTTTTTTTCAAATGTAAATGAAAAATGTTAAATTTCAATTGAATAAATTTATATCAATTAGTTAAATGCAATAAAAAATGTTTTAAAAAAATAAAATGAAAATAAAAAAATTCTGTACAAAATATACCGTCGTTTTGCTGACAACTCTTCAGAAAAATAAAAAAAAACCTTTAAAAATTACATAAAATTCTTCTAAAAACCTTTGACATCAGTTGAGTTGAGATTGTTAATAATATATTAGAAACTGAACAAATGTTAAATAAGTGACGACTTTAATCCTTAATATGTTTCACGGATTATTAAATCCCATTGTTATGTATTTCGTGTGAAATTCTTTTAAATCATTTTCATTTATTTAAAGTTTCATAATATAAAGCCTCAAGTGGCCAAAATAACAACAACAATATTACATAGAAATAGTACCTGAGATGAAAACTTAAAAAGAAATTTCAATTTTTTTTTAAGGAAGTGCTGAAAAACTTAAAATGTGTCCAGAGATTATATAACTGCTCTTTTGACTTCATATTGTATATTGACAGGACTTTTTATATATAAAATTAGAAACAGGCTGTCAAACGATTCTGTAAATGCTTATTTTGTACTCTAAAGTCCTATTTTCAAATGTAATATGAGCCGTTTATTTTGAAAGTGGCATAAGTCACTTTTTTTTTTGAGTGCAATTTTTTTAAAAATGAGAGGATACCGTTCAATTGTATTTAGTGTTGCCATTAACTCGATTTTTTTGAATAAGTGACTTATGCCACTTTCAAAATAAACGGCTCATATATTGTTTAAATAATTTAATTTGTTTGTTTTTGCGTTGTATCAATTCTGTTGGTCTTGCATTTACATACATTTAAATGACAGTCTACCAAGCAAAAATGTTTCAAATTAATCTAACTCAATTTTTCTTTTCAATTAAATATTAGACTAGATGTTTAATTTTATAAATAAAAGAAACAATTTATTTCGACGACCATTAATACAAAAACTATTACCAAATCCTACCCTACCTCAGGTCTCTTAAGATTATACAAGAAATTAACATTTTTTTAGGTGGTCATATCATTACTTTGGTGCTAATATAGATGATCCGATCAAAGGCCATATTTTTGTTCATTTAATTTCTGTTTACTGTTTTGGAAATTAGGTATGAAATGTCAGGTCCATGCGTTGTAGCGTGCGTCATGGAAAATAAGGTTTTTTTTATATTGTGAGTAGAATAAACATTTTTTGTTTAAATTTTTTAATCAAGTTCATATTCTGCTTTTAAGCAAATAAAAAATTAAAATTATCACAATAAAAATAAAATATTAGCATATTAATTTCTGTAGCGTGCGTCACGATTTGAGTTCTTGCAAAAATTGCATAAAAAACCCTTGCAATTGTCATTGGATTATCGGTGTTAGGAAAATTACAGAGTTAAAAAAAAACACTAAAATATACAAAAATACATTCATTCATTTCTACTCGAGGCTTTGTTTCGCATTTTTCCCATGTTTCCATCTAAATTTGGCAACTTTTTAAAAAAAGTGTGTTGTGACGAAGCCAATGAAGTTTGTATGACGAAGTAATAAAAACATGCATCTTCATATTTTTTAATATTGTGAAAATTAGTAGAGAAAATATCAGGATACTTAGACCATATAAATAGCTTTTTGTATAAAAGTTATTAAAAAATTTGAAGATATATATTTTTTTTTATATAAATAAAAAAAAAATTTTTTAAACATTTATTTATTATTTACAAAAAAAATGTTTTTTTAATTAAATTTATTGACCCTTGACATCTTGCCAACTGTAATCAAAAATAATCTTAAACACAACAAAAAATTATGACCTTTTAAATTAAGGTTCCACAGCAATATTTTTTAATAATTCAAAGCTACGGGTTGTCATTGTTTATCAAAATAAAAAAAATAAACCCGTTTTCAATATATACGTGCATTACTACATATACATTTACAAAATTTTTTCAAAATCGGAAACCATCTGGTAGAAATAACATGAAATTACTCTACTGGAAAAAATGTAACGTGCGTCACGTAGCATGCGTCACAAATTAAGTTATTTTAGATTTCTCCTACATTCATCTTTCTTAAAGGATTTAGGTTTTTTGTGCTTTATTATGCAAAATTCGCTAAAAATTACGAAAACACACTTCAACTTAAAAGTTACTTCCACTTTTTGTAGCGTGCGTCACGAAACATTGTAATCAATTATTTCACAACAAATACCTGTTACAAAATTATGGTTTATACCATTCGAAAGTACAAATAAAATCCCACTAAACACTACGTAAACGTTAAAGGTATCTCTTTTAAAAGACCAACAAATTTATATATTTTCATCTAAAAACGCGTACGAATGTAACGTGCGTCACGCGGGATTTGCCCATATACATATGTATGCGTTTTAATAGTTATGAAAAACTGAAATTGTATAATTTTTTTTAAAACAAACATTTATTTAATAGATTTTATTAAATGTTATTTGTTTTTTTTTTTTAATAAATTAAATTATATATTGTATAGTTTTGTATTGGGCGAGAACTCCCGGGATTTCTACTTCAATCAAAATCAAATTTTTTTGTGATTAATAACATAATTTTTAATAAAACTAAATACATTAATTATGTTATAAAAATATTGCGCCTGATTAAAATATAAAACTACTAGTAGGTGCGGTGCGGTGCGTCAATAAACATTTATTTTGAGAATTTCCAATGACTAAAACACTGCTAAAACTACAAAATCTACTTTATTTTAATTAAAAAAAATATTAAACGCAATAAAACCAATAATAAAAATAACCAAATATCTATCGTCCATATGCTGAAAATCGCATATCGCATAAAATCGGCGTTTACGATTTGAAATCGCAAAATTAATTTGCTGGAATTCACAATCGTGATTTCAAACCACAAGCCTTTAGCAATGTGATTTGACAATCGTGTGATTCTTAGCACATGGGTGTATAACAAAATATATGATAAAAGAAAAGAAAAAGGGGGGAAAATTAAAAAAAAAATTAAATAAAAATTCTACTTACTATCGACACTGACAAATAGTCCAGGCTTATCATCTACTGACACCATAGAACGATAATCTAATTTTGGTTGTTGCTGTTGTTTGTGATCCTTTAGCTTGGTAGTAGATGCAGTGCCCTCCGAAGATAAAGGACGTATAAATGTGCCTATAGAAGAACGTCTAAATAACGATAAAATAATAAACAAAAAACAAATTATTAATACATTTATTTATAGTAAAATACAAAATACAACACACCAATTACAATTAAACATCACTAGATTTACATATACATATTGAAAATGTAAGAAGAAAACATATTGAAAATAGGAATCCAATAAACTTCTTCAATATCTGATACACATGATTATTATTGACAATGAAATATGGATATGGCAAATGGAATAATGGCAAAGATGTAAAATGTTTTAGTTTCTCTAAGAACATGGGTTTAACTTATTGATCGACATTTTTTGTAATTATGTCTATGATGAAGATGAAAATAAATGATTTCGAACATTTGATTGGGCAAAATCAAACCTATCAAATACATATGTATGCATGTAGTTATGTATGTATATAAATATATATTATTTTAATAATGCAGAAAGGAAAAAAAAATTGCTAAAAAATAGTTCTCAAATTTCAATTATACAAAAAAAGGAGAAGAAGAAGAAGAACTGCAGGTGTTTAAAATTCGATTTGATTTTCTTTAAATATAAAAAGTAGAAAACAAAACATTTTGTTTAAAATATTTATTTACACTCTTATTAACCAGGCATACAAAAAAGAGAAAATAAAAATAAACGTAAGATATAATGAATCAAACTATTATAAAACGTACAGTCGTAAAGGAAACAATAATAACAACAACAACGAGAACGTGGTGTAGAACAATTAACAAAAGTATGAATGTATTTGTTTAATTTTAACAAAATATATGTAGAAATAGTAGCAAAGGAAGAAGTTCCTACAACAATTGAACAATTTGGGGTGAATTTTTTTTTTTAATTCGATTTAATTTCTTACCCTGACGAAATATGACCCTCGGAATGAGTGGAATGTGGTGTCAAAGGTGGCACCGGAGAGCCACTCGAATCTTCGGACGGTGTTTTTGAAAATAAATTGCCACCCAACTCTGAGACCAAAGTTATGGGCGAACTGATTTATTATTTTGTTTTGTTTTTTTTTTATTATACAAAAATAAAATATTTACAAGAATTGTTTGAAAATAAATAATCAAAAAAAAAAAAATCAAATAAATAAGTTCAACAGAATTGGGAGAGTTCAGGTAAGTAGATGTGTTGGTTAGGGTGTTTAAAAAATTTAAAAAAAAAATGTTTTGCCAGAGTATCAAGTGAAGTTTATGTAATGTTTTTTTTTGTAGGGGAGAGTGTTTTAAAAACGAATTTAAAGTTAAAAAAATGGTTTAAATTTTTTTAAGCCGAATCCAAAATATGAATGCATTTATTTGTTATTTTTGTAGTTAAATTTAGAATGAAAATAAAAGAAATATTGAAAATAAGTAAATATGATTAAACAATTTATATATTTTGTGGAAACAAAAAAATTCTTAAAAGATAGTTGTAATTCAACGACGACATTTAATATGATTTATTCTTATATTTACCTTGAAAAAACTTTTGAGAATACACTTTGATTTGAATCGCCGGTATTGGGGGCAGATTCTTGATCCTGAGACTTGTTAACACTGCTGGCAGAATTGGGAGCACCATCACCAGTAAGACCTTCTACCCAAGTCAAGGGATAAGAAAGACGTTTCAACATCTTTAATAAAAATACAAAAAAAAAGAAAGTTAATTTAAAAAAAATTCAATCAACTGACAACTTTACCTTATTCTTTTTTTCAGCATTTTTATCTTGCTGAATAACATTATTGACGCCGGCCTGAGAGTTTTCATCATCAACGCTAAAACTGACACTAGAAGTCTTTTTGCGACTACCGACGGCAGACAAGCCAGCGTCCAGGCTTGTTCTTGGTGGCGATTCGCTAAGAGGTGTTATCGTTATGGGCTTGGGTGGCACCCAATCGGAGCTTAATACAATATCAGCATCACTGTAAACAGTTTTCTTTGGTATGGGTTGTACATTTGGTATAGGATCGCGCATATCGATACCCGAATCGTAACACGATTGTTTCGACAATTCTTCCAATTGTTCTAAATCTATGGCGTTGACATTACCGCTAGCCAAATTGGCCATAATGCCGCTAATCGAAGAAGCAGCCGAATGAGGATCTTGACCACGTGCTTCACTATCGGCCGTGGTATTCGATTCATTGTCCCCCTCATCTTCCGACGATCTTCGAGAATTAGATAAACATAATCTAAGTTGTTTGCAACGCAGCAACAGTTTTGTATGTTTGTTTTGTTTTTTTTTTACATTTTTTTATTTTGTTTAAAGGAAAATTAAAATTTGTGCCACCACAATAAACAGAAGATTGTGCAGTTGATGAGTTATGATGAATTAACAGTACAGTGCAATTTAAACAAATAATAAGTGCAGTTTTAAACGGATTTGTTGCGAAATTTTCAAATAAATAAATAAAAAAAAAATTAAAATAAAAATGATAAATGAATAAGTTAAATAAATATTCAGAATAATCAGGGGGGTTACTCTGTTATTTGATTCGATTAGAAATTTGTTCGAATTTGTATGCCTTAAACATGTTAATTCGAAAATGTTTTCTTTCGAATCGAATTACAGAGTAACAACCCCCAGGAGAGTCATAGAGCCCAACAGCAGTCGGAATTGAATTTAAAAACGCCAAATAAATTCATTTGTGTCATAAATTTTAATATTTTCGATTTAAAATTAATATTCCGATTTGAAGAAGTATTTATTTGTCGTTTTCAAATTCAATTGGATTCTACTACACTCCTGGGGGTGAATTACGGCATTCGGTATCGAATGAAATTTTGTTTGATCGATCGAGTTTTCTGTGCATTTGGTATAGGAATTCTAATTAGAATTTTTAATTTTCGATCGATATCGAATGCCATAATTTGCCCCCTGAATGAAAAAAAAAAACAAATGTGTTAATAGAAACATTTATATATTGTTTTGCTGTTTTAAAAATTAGTTTAGACGAGTAATAAAATGGTTTAAATCATATGGAGTGGGAATATTTAATAACAACTTTTAGCGAAATTTAATTGTCATAGTTAACTACCATTGCAAAGCTTGCAAGTCTAGCAAACATACTAAAGGCCACGTCGCTCCACCTTACCCAATTTTGTTTAAAAAACAAGAAAAAAAATTCTTTATTCAGGGGGCAAATTACGGCATTCGATATCGAATGAAATTTTGTTCGATAGATCGAGTTTTCTGTGCATTTGGTATAGGAATTCTAATTAGAATTTTTTATTTTCGATCGATATCGAATGCCGTGATTTGCCCCCAGGTTTTAAAAATATTTTTTTTAAGGCGGTTTTGATCATATTCAAAACAATAATTAACATTTTTATGCGAAAAGTATGTTAAGGAGGGGTGATTTGCAACAGTCGTTTACTCTCTCTGTTCTAGTTGCAACCTGTGCAGACGATACAGCACTATTAGCTTCTAGCGCATGCCCAAATGCAGCTTCAAATCTTGTTCAAAGTGAACTTAATTTATACTTAAGCCAGTTTGGGCGTATGTCATTCAGCTGAGGGTACTGCCAGCCACTCAAATATTGAGATATTACAACGATATCAAAATAAAACATTAAGATCAATAGTTGATGCTCAATGGTTTGTTTCTAATATCACTATGCATAATGATTTATTTATTCCAAAGGTTAAAGATGAAATCAAAAGAAATAAGTACAAACTATCTGAAAAGATTAAGCAACCATTGTAATCCGTTGGCAATTTCCCTACTTGATGATACTGAAGAAGTTAGAAGACTTAAACGACATCATATACTTGATTTACCATTTCGTTAATTAATTTATTGTTATTGAAATATAGTCATTCTGTAAATATTTATAACATTTAATTCATTTGTAAATCATTATATAAAAACTATAAAATTAGTATGTTAATATGTTGTTGTTCTTGCTGAAATCCAACAACCAATGGATAATTTTACTATATCCAATTTGCTTATTATCCTTAAATGGATAGATTGTAAATACAATTTATTATGGATAAACAAAATAATTTACGCCGTTTAAAATAATTATTCATAAAAGTTGTTTTTATGAAATATTTTTACAATGAGATAAATATAAAGTGATTTACAAAATAATGGGGATACATTTGCTATACAGAGACATTTGCTCTGTAGCATAGAAGCAGAGAATATTTGCTAATCTTGCAGATAAATTAACTACAAAGAGCAGTTTTAGCTACTGACTTACAAAACTAAAATTCCAAACACAAACACCCTTGAAGATAAAAAGATTTATTTAAATACAAAAACATTACAAAAACAAACAAACAAATAATTTAAAACCAAAAAAACCTTAATAAAACAATAAAAGTTTTTTAATAATAAAGCAAATAAACTCACCTATCTTTGCTAGGAATAGCCCAATGATGATCTAAAAGGCTTTTACGTCTATCTTCCAATGTGGTACGAGTATCGATGATATTGAGAGATTTCTTTGTATCATCACCATCCTCAGTGTCAATTGTACCAGAACTGGCAGCATCAAGCTCAGTCTTGGAACTTTCTTTGGCTTCTGTAGATGTTTCAACAGTTTTGTTCTTATTAAAAAAAAAATAAAAAAAGGATAATCAAATTAAAGATATTTTCTTCTATATACATTTCAAAATAAAGTTTTACTTACCTCAGTCTCACGACCTGAGCCTGAGCAGATTGACTCTTGATCATCTTTTTTTTCTTTGCCTTCATCTTTATCTTCTACGGTTTTTGCGTCTTCGTTTTCTGTTTTCACTTTGCCATCTACGCTATCGTCTCCACCCTCCTCTTTGGCCTCTTGGGCAACTAATACTGGTTTAGGATAATAAATTTCTGGCTTTTCTGTTTGACATGTACCTTCGGCAGCTCCACCTGATACACGCATATGGGCAATGTCATGAAAGATGGCAGCATTCACGCATAGTTCCATAGGTGCTATAACACCATAGCTTTCGGGTCCATGTTCAATAACCAAAGGATCCGAAACATTAGGATCAAACATAACCGCATTGGGTGTAACCAAAAGAACGCCACCCACCACACCTTGGCCATCGGTTATGTGACGAACATTGATTTTAAGGAAACGTTGTGTTATAACGGGATCATCTGATTTATTGCCATCTGTACGACCGGCGGCGTCAATGCGTTCAATATGGCCAGGCTTAGGAGAGCCGGGGCGTAAACTTTCTAAAATATCTGCAAGTAAAAAACATTAAAAACTATTAGTTATAAATATATTTATGTATTAATAGTGCAATTCTCGACCCGTTTCAAAAGCCAATTATTTTTGCCTGTTTGTACAAGTGTGTGTCATTAAAAATGTATGTATGTATGTGTTGTATTAGGATTTGTTGTTTTTTTAATATAACTAAATTAAAATCGTTTTTTGCCAAATTTTTAGCAAAAAAAAAATATGGAAATTTATTGATATTTCTAATTGACTATTTTGTTTTTTTTTTTTTTTCTTGAGATAAGATAAGTTTCTAAAGTTGATTTATTAATTATTAAGTTTTACAGAAGTTTTTTTTTTAATTTGTTAACTTTTAATCCATTTATCTTTTTTATATATATTTTTTTTAATTTAAGGCATCATAAATAAACTGGTTTTAAAAATAATATTTCGGCGGGCATGAATGATATTTGCTAATTTTATAATGAATCACTTATCATTAAACTGAATTACGTTAATTAATTTCAGTCCCTTTAAAACAAAAATCATTTAAACAATATTTTATTTCAAACAAGTTAAATTTTAAAACAAGCCGAATCTTAAATACTGGCCACCATTTAGAAAAAATGTCTCACGTTTTGCAAACGTTAGGATCCAAGTTCTCTTTAATTTTTTTCTATTTGGGATATAAAAACCAAGATGCTGTACTATGGAGTAGAACAATCTAATCTTTGTTAGACAAACTTAATTCAACATCACCGATCATTAATTAACCATAAAGATTATTTTCTGAGTTTTAAGTTTTGCTTAGAAAATTATTATTATTTTTATTTTAATAAATTAGCAAAAAAAGTTTATTCAGTTCATTTAATATAAAACCAAAGTATGTATCTCGTTGATTTGTTAAAACATGCTGCATGAGTCGAAACAATTTGTAACTACAAGGAAAAGGAACAACTATAAAAAGTTTCCGACTTGAGCTTTAAAAAATAATTCTTTGCGTCTTTTTGTCATTCAAAAAAATCCTTTTGTCACTGTTCTACTTGTAGTTTAAAAAAAAAAAAAAATTCAATCAACTTAATTTGTAGGCTTTACGGATCAAACTTTTTTTTTACTCGAATCTCCAATACTCTGTCCACTACTTTTTCTGGCCTACAGCTGTCTTTTTTTTAAACTATAAAACCATTCTTTACATGAAATATACAAATTTCGAGGCCAAAAGTATCGCTACCCATGATTTTCAATATTTATCTTGTAAGTTTTTTTGTTTTTCTCAAGAAGTCTCAAGGGTGTCGTTTGCTGATGACTTTACCATGTTTTAACAGGTATGTAAAGCGATCGATTTGAAATTTTGGATTCGAATATACATACATACATAAAGAGAAAAATGTTTTTCTTTGACTTTTATTTTTTTTAATTTAAAGAAATAATATATTTTAGGTTAACAATACGTACGGCGAATTTCTTCGATTATTTCAACAGTTAAAGAAGCCACGACGCATGAGAATTTTCTAGCGTTTTGATCCATTATTTCACAATAAAAAAATAACAACTTTTTAATTTTTTTTTCTTTCAAATAACTATCACAAACGTCGTTTTTCTACAAACTTGAAAACAGAAATGTTTATCTTTTAGTTTAGTTTTTTTTATTTATTTATGTTTATTTGTTTTTATGTTATACATACATATGCACATACTTCCTTTATTGTTAGGTAAATAAATGTGTTAAAAGTTTCTAAACAAAATTTTAACAGGTATTTAAAACCTTAAGGTAAAATGAATAGAAATAATATTTCATTTTTGAAATCGTATTTTAACTTAAAAATTCACCCCCATATTCATAAACAATTTTTAAGTTTATTGAAGGTTTATTGAACGAAATTTTCATACAAAAACTGTTCAATTATTCTTCAGTAAACTTAAAAATTGTTTATGAGTTGGGGGTCAGTTTTTTTCATTTATTCAAATTTATTTATTGCCATTTGACCTGATAGGAAACTCAGTGACTGTCCTAATATTTTACCTTTAGTTTAAATAAATTCGATTTAACATTAAGAAAATATTTCAAAACTAATGATTTAAGTTATCTATTTCCAAAAAAAAACAAACAAAAAAAGGTACATAATTTTAATTTATAATAAAAATTTGCAACTAAAATTTCCATGCATAAAAATGTTGATATAAAACATAGATTATGTCTGACAATTTTTTTATTTATGCAAAAATGTTCTCTTAAGGTCCTAAGAAATTTTAACTGCTAAGCTTTGGGTTCATTCAAAAAATATTTAAAACTTTTTTCAAACTTATAGAGAAGTCTGTTATACTGCTTTTAAATATAGAGTTTTACGAAACACAAATTTGATATGAAGTTTGTAAGCAAGACCACAATTACAACAAAAATAACTTATCTAAATTCCCTTATAAAAACAAGAGCATGACATTTGAATAAACTTTATTTAGAGATAAATAGTTGACTAACTAAAAAAAATCGCAAAAAGGTCTAACACATGTACATACATACATACATACTTATGTATTTAGACTTGTTATTTAAGGTTCGTTTAATAACATACTAACGCCGCAATGAAGACTGAAACTCAAGCAGACGTGCATAGTTATTGTACAATTTATCATGTATGTAAATGTACATAAGTATAAAAATTATTGCACTTTTTAATTGTTTAACTGTAGGACAGCTACTAACTTTTGTGTTTACAAACATTTTTACACACTAGCTATTAAACAACCAAACAGACAAGACACCACGTAACCATAAAATATATTCTAATTTTATTTAAATAAAATAAAGTACATATATATGTATGTATGTAGGTATAAAAAACTAAGTAAATATTAAAGAAGAAAATAAATTTATCACCTCCATTCCGCCAAAATACAGCCGTATGCATTGTTAATGTTCTGTTCTTTTTTTCAATTTCCTTGCGATTTAATTTAATGTTTGCAAACGAACTTTGCTTATAAGAATAAAATAAGTTTTCCGGCAATTTTTTAGTTTTTTCACTTTTTTATTGAAGAATGGTTAAAATATTCTGACGCACAACACCGCACAAAAAAAAAAACAATAGGTGAGAAATAAACAGAATAATAATAAAAACATAAAAACTGGTGAATTGTCAATGAAATGTCAGAATCAAAGGGCAAAGATATGAAGGCCGTTTTTACAGTACTGATATATGACAGAGTGGTATTTTTAACATAACAGCTGCGTAGTTTAACAGTATAGAGTATTTTAATCAGCCGTTTAGCAGTTAATTTAAAATTAGTGACGGAAACTGTTAAAAACAATGAAATGTGTGTTAGTGTGTCAAGTGCATGCAGTGTTGCCGATTTCTGAATAAGATTTTTGTGTTGTTTTCGTGCAATATTTAACTTAATTCAAACTTTGTTGAAAATTGGTATTTTTTCTGGCAATAAATAAATAAATTAGTTTTTAAAAGCACTAAAGAGAACTTATAGATTTTTGTATTTGATTATGAGTTTGTTCTTGTATCTAATTGGTAATGAAATCAATAGTTTAAAAGGCATAATTATTATTGAAAAAAATGCACATAATAGAAAGTTAGTTAGCATAATTTTTAATTTAATAAAATCAACATTTAATTACTTTTATAAAATAAAATATGTACATATGTTTCAGAAAAAGGCAGATTCGCCTTTTTCCAGACTATAGGTTTTCAAAAAACTGCTTTTAAAAATTATACCTACATACATTTTGGTTTACAAACTAGCGAACATACCTATTCCTCAAAAGATTTTTTCCACCAAAAAAAAAAAAAAGGATTAAGGCTTTTTGTTTTGCCTAAAAAATGATTTACTCTTAAATCATACACACATTCATACATACATACATACATACAATGTACATACATAAGTGCTAGTGTTTATTGTCGTTTTTTTCTTAAAACAATACGTTTTATAGATTGGTTTCAATTGTCACTTTATCGTTTTCAAATAATAATAAACAATTGTGAAGGGTATTTCCATACTGTAAACAATTTCTTGTAGAATGTTTAGTAGTACGTACGCTTCACCATGTACCAAATTCGTCTTGTTTTCGGTACTGCTAAATAAAGGTTTCCATTTTGTTTTATTTTAAATACAGTCAGTCAATGAAAATAATTTTGATACCAAGTAAAGTTAACGACAATAAAACTTAAGGACTTTATTGTAATCAGATTAATGGCTCGTAAATTTTTTAAAGTTATAAACTCATAAATCAATCGTTAAATTTTATATTAAAAAAATCATTTGTCAGGTTAAAAGTCTTTAACGTTTAGTTTTAAAGTTATAAATTGATAAAAACACAAAATATTTTAGTTTTTTATTATCTGGTTTTATATTGACGGCCTTAAGAAATTAAAAAATTGATTATCAAAATGGGGGTGAATAAATAAAAATGCAATAATTAAAATTGTAAGAAAACGTTTCATTTAATAATATTCCTTATTGCTTTCTCTTTTTTTAAATTACTTTTACATTCTTTTTTATTTTTGAAATTACAGTTTTAATATCTTCTTTGAATTATTTTATTAAACAAGTAAAACCTTGTAATTATAAAAGAATTTTTAACGTAAATATATGTTAAATGGAAAATCTATTTAAAAACGTGCATGATAATTATGTTTAAAGGAAATATAAAGTTGTTTTTAACTGCATCTTATTTTAATCTAAAGATACTTTTAAACTATCTTAGTTCCCATGTTAATTGAACGGTAGAAAATCGTCCAGTCAATATACATAAGTATTTGTCTTCTCACAACAACGAATATATTGAAGTCATATTCGATAAATGAAATGATCTTTTGACACTATAGCTTTAAGATAGCTTTTAATAAATTATTCATTCATTCAATTGAGATGACTTATCAAATAGTGCACAATGGGACTTATTAAAAAATAAATGCGAATTAATATGTAATTTTTAATTAGCTACTGATCAATACAATTTAAAAGCATAAAATAAAACTTAGTATAAGTAAAAAGCACGACATATTTTTTATTAAAACTACCAACAAGTTGGATGGTGTTGTTAATTACAAAATTAGATAATTTTATTGTCTCCAAAGCATACTCTTCTCGTCTATTTGTGTATAAGTAAATAAATCTAATTGGTATGAAGCTAAATATTTATAGCAATTTTTTTTTTTTGTAAAACGCCCTACTATGAAGTGCAAAGACTTCTTTTAGATGATGCTCATGTGCATAAATATTTTGTATTTACATAATGGGTCAAAATTCTGATTCAGTTTTTTTTTAATTGCAACTTTGTTTTGTTTCGGTTCATAAAGTTTTAGTTTCGTAAGTAACTTAAAACATTTGTTTATTATTTATTTTTAACCACAATGTTTAAAAAACAAAAGTATGCAGTCTATGTTTGGAATTAATTTCCTTTTTAGAAATTGTTATAAAAATAAAAGTGAACCCAATTGATTATAAGAATTTGACCTTTTTAGAGTTAAATGTAATTAAAAACGACAGCGTTAATTGTATTTTATTTTAATTCCAAGAAATGCATTTTCAGTTCATTTTATTAAACTCTATGTACCTACATAAGCGCAAAAATGTGCGGCAAACACTATATGTATTTACTGATAATCAGCTAATGCAGGGTATACATACATATACATACATACATACATATGTATGTATATATACATATTTTATTTAAAAACTTAACGTTGAAACTTTTTGTATAAGAAACATCTACATTACATATGTACATTCAAACATATGTATGAATGTAACTGCATTCAGTTTAAATATTATATTTTTCCATGAATAAAAAATCCATTTTGTATTTTTAGTTAACAGAAAATCTGTCTTTTTCACATTCCTTAAAAAAACTGAAGTCAGATTTTTGCTTGCAATAGCAAATATGTAAGCATGTTTTATAAAAATGCTTACAGAGTTTTAAAAGTTCAAAAACTGACTCGGAAAACATACATACTTTATTCATATTTGAATAACTCGTTTAAATTTGTGTCGAAAGTAATTGCATTATTGTTAACTTTGGGATCGATGAATAGATTAGTTGTCACCCAGTGGCCGATCTTCGTCCGTAAACGTAAATGTCAAACGTTCGAGAAGTGACCAAGAAACTAGTTATTTTTATTTAATTTTATTTAACCTAGAAGGACGGCTGAAATGACCAAAATCAGTGTAGATTTATGTATGTTTATCCTTTTGGTGCCCCGCTCGACTGTATGTTAAAATAATACAGAGTTCTTAATTCATTTAAAAAAAGTCGAAAACCTGGGACTAGAATTTCTCCATTACATCAGGTATTACATATACCTATCTACATATCTTAACATTAAGTTTGGAGAAACCCCATAATGTACTTATTTGAAAGGCTATTACAGTTCGTAGTGGGAGCATTTTTTTTGCAAAAAATTTAGTTTAAGTTTTTATAGATAAACTTTGAAGTATGAAATTTAAAAAGGAAATGAAAAAAATAATCAGCTGATTTACTTGGACAGCCATGTTACTTGGTTTAATTGAAAACTTTGTATCAGGCTCTATATTCGTTTCGGAGTTTTCAAATAAAATTGTGTTAAAAAATACATGAAAAAAAGAATATGCACTTACCAGCAGTTTGCTCTTCAGCCGATAGTTTGCGTTCAATCGGACTCGACTTGCCGGAAGCACTAGAACCGCCAGTTTTATCTGTCGAGGTGGTCGAAACGTTATCCTTGGCACTTTTATCAGGTACCAACAGCTGTTGGCCGGGGTATATAAATGAACTATTCAAACGATTCAAATGTGTCAATTCCGATGGAGTAGTATCAAAACGTGCTGCCACCGAAGTTAATGTATCACGATTGCCAACCGTATAGTTTATGGTGGGTATAACTGGTAGTGAAGATTTTTTCCGTTCATCTAAAATGTTTTAAACAAAAAATGAAGGGTATAATAAGGGTTTGTTATAGTTGGGTGTTAAAGGAAAAGGAAACAGTAAAACACAACGTGATCAGTTACAACATAGTAAGTTGAAGCACAACATAGTTTACATACTTATTTTATAGGTGGTAATAACAGTTTGTTCAAATACAACAAAACCTTCAAGTTCAACAAAATAGTTATGATGACTTTTGCAGTTACAGTTCAGATGACATTGATCTTGAAATTCACAATTCACATAAACCACTTTAAAATCTTTGGCATTAGTTTTATCATCCTGGCCAACTGTTAGAGAGCTATTACTCACAGAACGACGATAAATTTTTATAGGCTTCATTATTTTTCATGTTTTAGTTTGCTATTTTAAACTATATTGTATTGTAACTTTAATAATCTACACACAAAACATCTAATAAAATTACAAACAAAATACATACATATGTATGTATTTACATAGATATTTATTATTATTGCAAAAAAAAAAAGCTTTGCCGGTCAAAATGAATAATAAACAAACGCTCTAACAGCTACATTTAAAATGTTAACAGTTAAAAAAATACATGTTTTGGTTTTACAACAATTCATCATCAAATCAAATTACAACTGACTACTCATTTTTTGGTTTGTTTTTGGCTCAGCTAAAACAGACATCAAATAAAGTAACGAATGTAAACAAAAGCAAAAAGCAAGGCGCATCAACGTTAGGTGGCGTTGAGATTACAACAAGTAAAACTTTGTTGTTTTTTCGTTGTTGAGATGTCAAGTGAATCAAGGCAAATTTTTGTTGTTTTAGTTATTTGCGGGAGCTAAAAGAGATCAACATTAACAACTTTTGACAGATGAATTCGTAATTATGCGAAAAAAAAGTAGATCAGCTGGCTTTTCGACACCACCTGGTATTTATGCGCCTTAAGTCTTCACATATAATTGTAGCAGCGTTGCCATTTCTCAAGTTTTCCCTTGTTTTGCAAGTTTTTTGAGATGCAAAAAAGCTTTTAAGTTTTTAGCTAAGAAAACAAGATTTTTGAAAATTTATGAATTTGTTTAAAAATATAGGTATAAATCAAAATTGCAGTATACCATATTGAATGAAAACATTAAGCGATGTCTGTATGTAATTATATCTTTCACTCCCTTAAAACTGCAACACTGTATAATTGTGTTTATTCCCTTTATTTTAGTTTATTCAATTTTGTCGTAACCTATATAAACAGCAAATGTAGAGCGTATTTTTTCAAAAATTAATTTTTAAAAAATAATGTTAGAAATAAATAAGAAATACCAACTTTGCGTGGTATATTAAGAACAAAAGACTTTTTGAAAAAACAAAAAGAAATGGCTTTAAATTTTAACAAAACGATGTGCAAAGAATATGCGATATACCTATGTGATATATTTTGAAGATCTCCTATTTTGTTATTTATTATGTTTTTGTTTAAAATTAAAATTTTGTGTTTTTTTTTAAATTTTGGCACTTTTGTAAAAAAAAATGTTACTTTTTGAAAAAATAAGTTTTTTTTTGAAACAAGTTTTTCAAAAAAAAAGAAATGGCAACGCTGAATTGTAGCGAAAAGGGGAGAAGTTATTTACTCTTCGCTCTTTAAACGAATCGTAATAAAACACGATGATGTGCAAAAAGATCAGTGCTGCCATCAGTGCTGTCAGATATGGCGATTTCTCGCCAATCGTGGCGATATAAAATCGTTTATGGCGATGTTAATTTTAGAATGGCGATTGGCGAGATTCTTGGCTATTTTTCAAGTATTTGGCGACATTTTTGGCGATATTTTGTAAATAATTTCAGCAAAAGTTTTTTAAATGTTTTTTCACATCAACTGAACATTTTTCAAAGATTTAATTTAAAGTAGTATTGAAATCGAAAATGAAGAAAATGCAAGTTTCGATTCAATTATTGATTTGTGTAATTAAACATATAATCTTTTTTACTAATTTCACACTTTTGATCTTAAGGTTGAAGATTTGTTAATTAACCTTTTTGTTTTTTTAAGTACAAGCTAAGATATAAGCCGGTATATATAGATATAAGACACAAAAAATTATTGTTTTGCAGTTTTGAAATAAACTGCAAATGTATTTGAAAAAAATATCATTTGGGCCATTTGGCCGCCACACGTGGTGAAGGATGTATAAGATCTGGCCCAGGCAAATATAGCGCTCTTAATTGTTTTATATTATAAAGTACTTTAAATTTTATTTACATGTTTTTTCTTAATACATTTTATTTCTTAATTGTTATGAACAATGTTATTTTTTATCTATGTAATACAAATGACTGAATTTTTTATGTATTTTATGTGATTTTCAGAAAAGAAAATACAAATACATATATTGTTTTTTAAATATTGGCGATTTTTGAGTTAATTTGGCGATATTTGGTAGTATCTAAATTTCTTATGTTGTTTTATTTTTTATGTTATTTTTAATGAAAAAACAAACAAAAATATTTTTTTAAATAAAATTGTATATGTGTTCGTATTGGCGATTTTTGGCGATATTTTTTGCCGATTTGGCGAGGAAGCTCAAAAAAAAAAACTGACAACACTGGCTGCCATGTTAAAAAGTATATATGGGGAGCTCCATAATTAAAGCCAAAAGGATATATTAATTTTTTTTTAAAACAGTTGTGCTGAAATAATTTTCTAGGACCAATACAAATCACAAATAAAATAATTTATCAGGCAGTAAATTTTCAAGGTCATAAGATAACAAATTTGGAATTGTTGCATTTTGATCTGAACCACAGTATTTTTTTTATTTTGTTATGAACCAAAGCGGAAATATATCGTTTTGATATGAATTTGGTTTGGAATTATGGCTTTTTGTTTTAAATAAAATTATAATTATATGTTTTAAAGGAAAAATACAAACACTTTTACTAACAATATCTATTATATTGCAATTTTTACATAGAAATTTAAGTTTTTAAACATCAAAATTTGTCTACACTCTCACTTCAGTAAATCACAGTAGTTATGTCAACTGTGTTACTGGCACCATTTTTTTTTTTTTTTT
>NDXZ01001191.1:2911-15458 GCA_003055125.1 Paykullia maculata
AAAAACATTTAAAAACGCATGAAATTCACTATTCGAATAATCGAACATTGGGACGATATGGGTTAATAATAGTTGTAGAAAGAGCAGCAAACAATATAAATGAATTTTTTTTTCAAATTATTTCTTTGTTATTTTCTATAATAATGGCATAAATTAATTTAAAACTTAAACGAAAACTACTTAAGTAATCAAGTGAAGGTGGTGAATGTTGAAATTTCTACTTAAATTGTGGAAGGTTTTTTTTTTAATTTTAATTTTATATTATTTTATTACTAAACATCATTGTATTACGTTTAATTGCATAAAATTATTTGCTGTTTATTTCAGTGAAATTGTTTTAGCGCCGTTTAATTAGGTTTCTTTAAATATTAATTTTATTATTGCTACCTATAATTATTTTTGTTTTGAGCAAAATTTATTCAAAAATAGTTTATGTAATTTAGAAATAAATATTTCTTCATGGGTTCTTTAAGAGCAGGAAATGGTTAAAAAATGTTTTATTTTAAATATGTAAGTTGTTATTAGAGTTGCTTGAATTCTAAAGCCTTCAAAGTTATGCCAAAGAGAGTAGATGAAAGTGTTGTAAATTTGCGAAAAATTTAAATTTCTTGCGAAAACCAAGCAAAGAAAAAGATTTAAATATACCACTTTTATACCTTTGCTATTTGCAAATAAAACTAATCGCAAATATTTAACTCTGCAGATGGTATAGAGAAAGTAATGCTACTAATTGGTTTATCCATAAGAATTATATTTTTATCCTTAAATTTATAATAAATGTTTAAGTTTATTAATACGAAATTTTAATACAAAATTAGTTTTATAAAACTTTGGTAAATTAAAAAAAATTATTTATATGTAAATATGGGGGTTAGACTATTCCCTATTAAGTAAATTTAAAAATTGTTAATATAAACATATTTAGAATTTGATATCTTCAAATTAAACATAAAAATTATTTTCTTTTAATGTGCATTGAGGCAAACCAGTATTTACCCGACGATACAACTTTAAAAATAAACAAATTTATTAGATTAGTTTTAAAAATACAAACAAAAATCAGGAATTTAAACAAAAAATGGTAAAAAATAGTTTTAAATCGCAATGATCGCAAAAACTTCCCATATCCCTAACACAAAACTTGTATCCCCAATTGAGAGATAAATCCCCCAAAACGGAAAACAATGCAGGGTTGGCAAAGTTGGTACATTTGTATCTACATACATAGTTTGGTACAACATAAAAATACGTTTAAATTTCAACTAATAGCTGCTGTATAATGATTTTTTGTTTTGAAACTAATAAAGATTTTGCAATTGAATACAATTTCAATAAGCAAAGAAATTTTTAAAATTGTATTAAAATCATTTTTATCACAATTTTATATTTGTACACGTTTTTCTGCATTTTGATAGGAAAATATTTGTTTTTTTTTCTTCTCCCCTCTTATTCTGCTTTCTCAGAAATACATAAAAATCTAATGTACATTTAAAAGTTTAATTGCAATAAATGAAATAAATTATTTATCGTATATTTTATTCTTTTTTTTTATACAAATTGCTGCTCTATATTTGTGATATTCATTTCGAAATATATCGCATATTGTATTAAATAACTGACTACTGACTTGGCTTTTCACATTATTTTGTATAATTCTTTATTAATTTTAATTAATTTTTTTCTATTGTTCCAACAACTTTGCATACACATTATTAATGAAATTATTGCTATTGAAAGAGAACAACAATTGCATGTTTTTAATGTGAAAATTGTGCAAAAACTTCTCATAATGACAGACGCGGAAAGACACACAAACATTAAATTAAAAAAAAAAAGAAATATTGACCAATGAATTGTTGGAAATAAACAGTATGAGTTTTATTTTTGCTATTTATTTTTTATTTTGTTTAATGATAATATGTACTAAGCATAAAGAAAAATTAGGTCATAAACACCATAGATAGAGTCAACAACAGCTTTATAGTCATCCTCATTAACTTCATCATTATCAAAAAGATAATAATCTGTTCTGTTTGGTATTTGGCTCGCACACACTGCCTGCATATTTTTCATTAGGGGCATTCACAGCATAATAGTCATAGGAAATTATACCTACATTTTTTTGAAAATAAAAAATTATACTAAATTTAAAAAAAAACTTCTATGAACTACCGGCTTTGCAATAAAAACTTTCTATGCTTAAATCGACTTTAAACTTTTTTTTATTACAACCATTTTTTTTTTTTGTTTATACTCACATATGGTTTTATCCTTTTCGTCCTAAGAATAAAAAAAATCCTTTCCGAACTGAGGCTATCTACCTGATTTATTGTATCATGGTTAGTATAATAATATTTTGAGTGTATGGTTTTGCAAGAGACCACTTTCAGAACTATTTTGCATAAATGTAGCTGTTGTCGCAGCAATAAGCTATTTTTATAGTTGAAAAATGTCTTTTTATTAAATAGCATTTTTCTAAAGTCAAACTATCATTTGTCATTTTTTGCTTAGTGGCAACACTCTACTACACCAAATGTGGCTAGCTTTAATTGTTTTTATGAATTTTTAAAATAATCTAGTAAAAAGTTTTGCAAAAATCTTTAAAAAATCATAATTTTCTCATAAATAATGCAAAGAATTTTCATATTACAATGTTTCAGGGACGGAAAACTGCTACTGTCTTTGATTATCCCCATTTATTTCATTTGTTTGTAAGTTCAAACATTCAAACATGTACATATGAAGTTAATTAAATACACATTAAAATTTTTCTGTTTAGAATTGTTGTGCGTTTTGTTTTATAATTAAAAAAAATATATATAAATAGTACTTTACATCATTTGTTTAATCTTAACCTTCC
Organism: Paykullia maculata; assembly: GCA_003055125.1. Taxonomy (NCBI): domain Eukaryota; kingdom Metazoa; phylum Arthropoda; class Insecta; order Diptera; family Rhinophoridae; genus Paykullia; species Paykullia maculata. The sequence goes on from NDXZ01001191.1 coordinate 5,772, forward strand.
CAACAAAAACACACGCACACGATAGTCGCTGTTTTCCAAGTGTTACCATATGTAAAGATTTATTTTATCTTTAAAATTTTATGGTGATGCTAAAAACAGATAAAGTTTTGTTAAAAAAAATATTTAGGATTTTTAGGTATAAACTTTAGAAGGATTTTTTTATTTACGTTTTTAAACTAATAAAATATCTTAAAACTACTCATGTACAAAAAAATGTTTATAATATTATTTAATTATTTAATGCAACTTTAAAAATATAAGAAAAAAAACATTTATTAAAAAATTCTAATTATAAAAAAAAAACTTTTCCTTTTCTAACAATTTTCAATTTGGCACAAACATCGCTGCCTCCAACTATTTTTAATCTTGCATTATAGTTTATTTACCTTTTTTATACCATTTTTGCAAAAATAAATTTTATAATAAAAAATACATAACAAACTTAACATAGTTTTCAAACTAAAATATCAACGGAGCGGCGAAATATTGAAAATAAGAACCTTTTTTATATAAAAAATACCTTAAACTTAATTAAAAAAATTGTGAAAAACAAGAATTTTTCTTTAGTTTTAAAACTTTAAAAAAAAAATATGGCAACATTGCTTTCAACAAATTATGTATATTGTGCTCTCACACCCATTCAGAGATGATTAAACTACAAAGGCAGATAACGTAATGACAACAATGTAGAACAACAAAAATTAAATAAATTTAACAAAACGACAATCAATACCAAATGACAATAAATGAGCATCATTGGCCCAAATTTATTGCAAACAAAAATTTGCATAACATCCTACAAATTTTTGTTTATTTACAAAGAGACAAAAGCAATCAAAGAATGTTATTATTTTTATTAACTCTTAAATATGTTATACAAATAGGTTTAATTAAAACACAGGAATGAAAAATATCTTCTATATAAATGTCTGCCCCAAGTTTGAAGGTAAGGGTTAATGATTGCTTGTTAAAAAAAAAACTAACAATAAATTTCCAGTTACTTTTGGAAAACTTTTTAAAATTTCACATTATATGGAAAATTTTTGATAAATTTTCTTTATGTATAGAATTTTTTTTACTTTTGTGTAAAAAATTTCTTTAGTTTTTTTTATACAAATTTTAGTAACTTTTATTTCAATTTTAGAAGAGCTTTTTTAACATAACAGCTATATTTTAAAAGAAAATATTCGTTTTATTGTTTTTTTCTTCCTTAAAAACTTTTGATACCAACTCTTTTGTAAAGTAAAATTCTAATAATTTTTTTTTTGGATAGAAAAATTATTTGGTATACAAAATTTTCAAAAAATTTCTAAATGTATTTATGTGTGTTTGAAAAGTTTTCGAAAAAAATTTTATAAGAAAATTTGATTTTTTGCAAATAAAATTTTTAATAATTTTTTTTTAGTGACAAGAATAAATGACAGAAAGATCTTAACAGCTGGTGAATTTCGTTCTCACTCACCAAGAAAAAGTATAAAGTAGTTAAAAGGGAGAAATCTCAGTTGCTAATAATATAAAATTGTAAGTTAAATAGATGATATTTACATACAACAGCGTAGTACCGATCAAAGAGTGCTGAAGATGAAACCGTAGCTGGTTTCGAAAATGCATTACACTTGGCTAGTGTCGTACTCGATTTTTCATAATATTCTTAACAATAATCACAGGAACTAAAAAGCCTGACAATGTTAATTAAAACATCTATATAAACCAATGTTCAACTAATTTTCAAAAAAGAACTTTAAATTTTTCTTTCTATGAAAAAAATTATTTATAAAATTGTTTTAAAAATAAACTCAAAATTTTCATTTGCGAAAATTTTTATAGAAAAAATTTTTTTTAAAAAATTTTCGATAAACTTTCTTTAAATAAATCTTTTTATAAAAACTTATATTTTTTAACGAAAAGAAAAATTTTTTTTTGTATTAGAAAACTAGATAAATTTTCTATTAATTTTCTACATAATATTTGAATTTTTCTATAAATCATAAATTTATCTATAAAAAATTCATCGGACAGAAAGTATTTTCGACGAGCTCGCCATTTATAGAATATTTTTGTTCAAATCATAAAATATATTGAAAAATATCATTCTAATTACAATTCTATTCTATTAACAAAGTGGAATTGTTGTTCTTCTAGTTTTTTTTTTAATTTAACAACTTTTTAAATGTTTAAAAAATAGACATTTTAGATTTTAAAATATTTTAATAAGAACCTCAATTTCTTATACATATGAACATATATTTACATACATATGTATATACATACATTCTTTCCTATTGAACTTTTGGCATAATTAAATGTAAACGACATAGAGGTGAAGGTCCTGTTGCAATAATTCTTAATTCAATTAGACATTTTGTCCTCGTTATCGGAAAAAAGAGATGCTCAGCTGTTATTTCATCTTCTTCATATATACCTACATACATATTTGTCTCTATTTAACAGAGCTTTAACTGATAAATTGTATATCGAGAACGTTTGTTTTGTTATGTTTTGTTTGAATATGCATATTTGTTGTAAAAATTACAAGAATATGTTAAGAAAATGCAAACAATCTGAAATTATTTTATGTAAATTAAATTTGTTTTTCAAAGATTCCGTTTATTTCATGCTTATGTTTAAAACAACAAAAACAATAACGTTTGTATTACAAACTGCTGACATCCAATGATGACGATGATGAAGATGAAGGTCATTTGAGAAAAAAAAACAACAAGAAGAAGATGAATGAAAAATACATTAATAGAAGAAAAAAAATATGTGTGTATGTCATAAAAAAAACGGCCTAGTCCAAAAAATACATAAACTTCTACTTATTTAATGTAGTGTTACATAGAAAAAAAAATATAGCAAATGTAACTAGCAGTTTATGTATGTATGTATGTACATATGTACAAATATTTATAAATATGTACATATACAGTTGGATGTAATCCTATGTTGATTTGCAAATAACCTTGAACTCTTAACATACTAATACAAAACATTTACATAAACACACATGCAAACATACATTCATACATACATACATATATAGGCATATGACATATGCATAAACTTTTATACATATCCATACTTGCATATGTATAAAAATGTATGTATGTATAAATATGTATGCATGTAGGTTTATACAACTATGAAACACAACATTTGCTCTAGTAGGAAATTCATGCAAACATATACATACATACATACATACATACATACATTCATACGTACATTTTAATATATATTTAATATAACGTTGCAAAACTGCAGACACGTAGCCTAAAGGTTTCTAATTATTTCTTATTTTTAACTTAAATGACGATTCTCTCTTTACTATTATTTTTATACCCTTTACCTAAGGTGATAAGGGTATATATAAGTTTGTCATTCCGTTTGTAATTTCTACAATATTCATTTGCGACCCCATAAAGTGTATATACTCTGAATCCTTATAGATAGGGAAGTCGATTTAGCCATGTCCGTATGTCTGTCTGTCCGTCCGTCTGTTGAAATCAAGTTTTCTGAGCCCACTGATGTCGTACAGACACGTCATTGGTATCAAACAAACAGAAATTCTCCTGAGATGTTTTCTATTGAAATCCAGTAAAATCGCTTAATAACTGACCGAGATATAAGCCAAAAAAGACGACTACCATCTGTTGAAATCAAGTTTTCTCAGCCCCCCGATGTTCTACGGACGCGTTATTGGTATCAAACAACCAGAAATTAGACATGCCTTTTGAGAAATAAAAAAAAAAAATTTTTCGAGATATAAGAAAAAATTTTTTTTTCGAGATATCGGCAAAAAATTTTTTTTTTTTTACGGAAATACACGTTTTGAAGGGTATATACGATTTGGCACAGCCAAATATAGCGCACTTACTTGTTTTCTTTTAAATTTTGTAACAACAACGTGTTTTTTTTTTAATAAAATACAAAAAGCAAAGTAACAAAAACTAATATTAAAATTGAATTTATTGTTAATAAATTAGATCGATATTTTTGACTTTATTATTATTACTTATTTCGTAAAACACTTTATCACATTAAAAAAAAAAACATTTCCATTATAAAATGTTGCAATTTTAAAAACAATATTTATGCATTTTTTTGTAAATGAGTATTAAAAAATATATAAAACCCTTTATTGTACCCTTCATTTTGATTGACATGGGCATACATACATACATACATACATACATATTTAGGTTAATTATTTATAAGTATATAAAGTCAACATATCGCTCACCGGCTGCACAAAGGGCACATAGAAGGTGAAAGAAAAGTTTTATAATTATGTTTGAAAACCTTTTCCTTTAAAAATAATGAGTTTTGAAATATGTCATTATTGCAGCTGACAAACGATATTGTACGCTTATTTACAATTCTTTCAACGGCAGATATTTTTAAAACTTAAATAACTATATTTCTTTGGTAAATCAGCTTATATCTATTGATACGTTTAGAAATAGCAAAAATTCCTATTATTTATGGAACATAATTAAGTTAGGTTAGGTTGACAAAAGGAGCCTCGAGGGGCATCATGTCCCTTAGGACATACACCTAAGCCTGCGATCGGCTTGTTGTGCGCTTCTTGGGGGGTGAGGAAAAAGGGGAGAAAGAAGAAAAATGAAAAAGAGATTGAGAGCATCGCACTACTCACAGGAGTTCAGTCATTCGGACAAACTTCCACTCATTGTGTCTGAACAAAAATTTTGTACGAACAGATTTTTTTTTATATTATTTCTCTCTTTTTGAAACACAATATTAAAAAAAAAAAAATTTTTCCGTACAACATTTTTGTTCAGACACAGTGGGTGAATTCAGCTTTAGGTGAGCCATGTCCGGTATAGTGTCCGACGCAAAACATTGGGCCCTTGCATCTAAAAAAGCAGGGCAGTGGCATAGGAAGTGTTCCATTGTCTCAATGTCCTTCCAGCATGCCCTGCAGTCGCTATTCTCTACCACTTTCATCCGGTGAAGGTGTGTTCGTAAGTTGGAATGTCCTGTCAGTACACCAATCAACCTACTCAGTTCCGGTTTCCTTAAATTCAGGATTTCCCTTCTCCTATCCTGCTCAGGGTCACCCCATAAGACTTTAGTTATTCTTCCAATTGTTTCATTCCTCTACAGTTTCTTATGGGCTTTTTTCGCCCAATCTTTCAACTCCGCCTTCGTTGCTATGAAGGGTTTCGAGTTCTCTAGGTTCACTGCCCGAAGTTTCCTAGCCCTAATTGCCAGATAGTGTGCCCGTTCATTCGCGCTGACACCACAGTGGCCGGGTACCCAAATGGTCCGCAACTGGCCATTTTCCAAGTAATCGTAATTCATTCGCTTGCAATCCAATACTGTCCCAGATCTGGTCGTATCGGACATTATCGCTCTAATCGACGCTTGACTATCCGTAAAGATGTTTACGTCCATAGGCGCAGTATTTATTTGCCCTGAGCCAGACGTTAATTAATAAATTAAGTTAACATCGCTAAGACGTTTGATAGCATGGTTACCGAACTTAGTGCGCAAATATATATTATTTAATGAGCTGCTTAAACCAAATACTATTCAAGTTTATATCCTCCAGTGTAGCTCGTAAAGCCAATGATGCCACTACTCTAAAATTCACATCTAACTTGAACTCTGACTGACACTGGCGTGCGGGTTTTCCGGTCCCCAGATGCAACAATTTTACTTTCAAAATCATGGAACAAAAATTAAAAAAAGCTATAAACTGTTGTGTACTGATTAAAAAATAGTTTTTATTTTATTTTTTTTATTTAAAGAAATATGCTTTAATTTTTCTAATATTTTTTTCCTGGTTGACTTGGCAAACTGCCAAAAACTTTTAGCAAAAAACACAACAAAAATTTTCTCCCTGTGCTGGCCAAAAGCTGCTCTACAAACACACATAACTATGACCTAGTATGACTTTATAAAATACAGTAATAGACAGGAAATAGAAAATAAAATGATTTTCGTTATAGATTAAATCTTTAATTATTTCAAGTTTCTTGAGCAAAGGAATGTATGTACAAGAATAAAAGAAAACAAATGATTAAAAATATGAATAAGAATTTAAAGTTTTGCAAGAATATAATAATCTTAACTGCATTCAGAAATCACTGGTGAAGTATTTAATTAATATTTTTTGTAAATTTTATGTTTATTTCCATTTCGACTTTAGTTAACAAAACGTGACAGCTTTATTTAGCGGTAACCTTAAAGCAATATTGCCACATTTCGTAATTAACCTATAACCTTAAACTAAATTGACCAAATGTAAAAAAAAAACGATAGTTCAAATTTGACTGTATATGTAAGTATATGAGCTTTACTTTTTAAGGTAATTTTGTTAATAATGTTGTTGTTTGAGATTTAAAAATTATGTTTGTTTTAATAATTAAGATATTTTTGATAATACATACATATTAACATTTTTTGTTTCTCCCTTTCCTAAAATCTTGTACAAATATTTGAAAAGGCCTTAAACTTTATCAATTCTGTTACAAAAAAACCCACACTCTACCAGTCAGGCATATTTCCAGAAACTTTTTTGTTTATAACCTTGGCTTATTTGCTTTTTAATTTTGTTTTTATTATTTAAAAGATGATGCTCATTAAAATAAAATAACAAAATGTAAAAAAAAAAAAAATAATAATAATAATGATAAAAAATGTATGCAAATAAAATAAAAATGTTTAATATTTCTATTGTGTATTTCTTCTCTTAAAACATTAAATTAAAAATTAAATACAAAAATTATTTTTTAAGAAGCAGAGAGTTTATTTGTACATACATATCTATGTATTAGGGTTGGGCAAAAAATATCGATATTTTTAACAATCAATCAATATATTTCGTCGATATTTTACTTTGCAATATATCGATATACCAATATTGTTTCTTGCAATTTTATTTCGATATTTTTAAACTCTGGTTTTTATATTTTATGTTCTTAATTTAAAAAACCCCTTCCCATCGCAGTCTTTATTAAAACAGTAACAGCGCGTTTAATTTGATTCCATTTAAGGTATTTGCAAGTCTTTAGCAACAAGATTTTATTCACACCCGTAACTCTCAAGTGTAAAAATTTAAAATTTTTATATAAAGTTTCATAGTTAGGGTGTTCAGCATTAGCTGTTCTATTGTGCATACACAGAAAAAACTAAAAAACTGATTTAATCACTAAAATGATTCAACTAAGGAAAAAAATGTTCAAATTTGCACCTATCATCAAAATAATTATATGAATTACCTAAAATATGAAAAATACATAAACAGCGATTTTTTTCCAATTAACAAAATTTTAGATTTTAGTTAAAAAAATAATTTAAACTAAAAATTACTTTAAACAAGTTGTTAATTGATTTAATCAATATGTTAATTGAAAAAATATCAATGTCATTGAAAAAAAAACATTTGCGCCATCTATCGTTGCCCTTTACGATTGGGTTGTGTGTACAGATCCTTGCTAAGTTAAATGGTGTGTGTGGCACTTTTTAAAATTTAAAATTTAATTTTTTTAATTTCTTCCTCTGTCGTGATTCGAACCGGGGTACTTCGGTTTTAAAGTTCGAAGCTCTAACAACTACACTATGCAACCAACAAAAATATAGAAAAAAAATCTCTTTTTAATATTTTAAAACTTTACTGGTAAAAAACCAATATTTTCAATAAGGCTTAACTCAATTAAGACAGTTGATTAAATTAATTAATTATTTAACTAAAAAAAAAAAAATTCAATAAAGAACCTAATTGAAAAAAAATATAAAAAAATAAAATTGTTGATTAAATACTTAATCGAATTAATCAACACTGTAATTAAATTTAATTCTCAATTCTAATAACGCCTTAATTAGAAAAAAAGTGCTGATATTTTTTTCTGTGTAGGTAACTTGTAAATAATGTTTCGATTACATTGTTTTGTTTTTAATAAATCATCAACCACGTGAAGTTGTGTCCAGCATTTCAGCCTGTTCTTTCTAAAGTCGCACTTAGATATTTAGTTTATCAGGCTTCTTTGGTGTCTTCGGCGAGTTGCTTCAGCAGTAAACCTGTGACCTAATTCTGGCATTCGATAGCAATTGAAATTTTACCATTCCAATTGGAATTCCTATTCCTAAAGCAAAGAAAACTCGCACGTTCGAGTAAAACTCGATCGCTATCGAATGCCAGAACTAGGCCCCTGACAGTGCCCGATAGTAGAAGCTGTTTGACAGGTGAAAACACATCAAACAGAGGGTGCTCCTAATGATAATAAATATCTGATAATTAATGGTTCAATTACATTTTCACAAGGCCTTACTTTATAGTTTAACCATAAATATAGTTTTCTGTATTAATTGTTTCTATGTTAACTGTTAAACATCAATAAAAAAATATTTTTTGTTATAAAAAGTTAATTTTTTCTTTACTTTATGAATCTACGAAAAATATCGAAATTTCTAAATATCGATATTTTCAAATCGATATATATCGACCGGCAACAATATTATAAAAAAAATGTATTGATTTTATTTTTGCATAATATGTATGTATGTACATATGTGTTAAAAAAAAATGGTCAAACTAATTTAAACATAAAAAACTTTGTATGAATTAATTCCTCTTTCCTTAATAATTTTTTTTTAAATTTTTTCGAAACATAAATTTATATAAAATATCTGCGAATAGAAATTTTATTAAAAATATAGACAATTTTTTTTATTAAAAACTTATAAAAAATTTCAATAGTAAATGGAAAATTAATAAACAATTTTCTAAAAACCAAATCAATATCAACAATTTACAAAAAATATTATTTTATCGAAAGAAAATTATGGGAAATTTTAATAATAAAAAAAAATAAATTATAAAGAAAAAATGTGTAAAAAATTTGCGCATATTTGTTTACATTACTTTTAATCTATATATATAAAAATGAAATGGTCCATGTATGTGATCGCATCACTTGAGAACGGCAGGATCGATTTGCCTGAAGTTTTTTTTGTTTGGTTCGTAATTTTCAGGAGGCAGTTTGTTTGAAAAAATAAGGGGTGTGGCACCTCCCACACATTTTAAATACATTTTATGATATGTAAAGAGCACTGTTAAATCTATCATCTCAAAATTTTGTAGAACTGTATCTTACACCATTTCGCCTATTCGAGCAAAAAATTTTTAGGATTGAGCAGGGGGTGTGGGACCGCCCATAAAAAGAAAATACATAAATAGAGATATTTGAGAGTCGGATACCTTGGAATTTATGTACGAATTCTATAAAAAAAGATAAAGTAATAAAAATTATATAGAAATTGCCTCCTATTCGCTTCTCATTTTTCCTATATTGCCTTGGCTACTAACTATCAAAAGCTATGGTTTCTGGGTGTTGCTTTTTTTTAAACTGTAATTATTTTAGTCCGTCATAATTAATATCTAAAGTGTATGTATACAAAAAAATTTGTTAAACTATAAATTCAATTTCAACAAACAATTTTGTTAACTTCAATTTGTCGATATTTTTTTTTGTGTACTATGTAGGTATATAATAAAATTTCAAACTAATTTTTTATTTTTTTTTTATTTTTTATTTATTCATTAAATTAGTCGAGCCCATAGGGCCAACTTTAGTCATACTAAAGTAGTAAAGTAATAGAACTAGAAGTAATGCAAGAAAAGTATATATATATATATATAATTATACATAGAATATAAGG
>NDXZ01001196.1:2412-12445 GCA_003055125.1 Paykullia maculata
AGCCTGAATTAAAGGTACCACCACCACTATCACCAGTACCAGCACCAATAACAACAACAATATTAACAAATATTGCAAACAATAAAGTAAAGAACAACGACATTGACGACAATGATAAAAACAAGGAGAACGACGATGCTGCAGAGGACGATGATAACAATATACGTTTTTGTGTGTAAGTCTGTGTATGGAATTAATATGTGTAGCATATTACAATATGACAAGCAAAATACACTCGAACGCATTTACTCATACTCCTACACTTATCCACGCACAAACAGAAACTATACCAAACACATTTAACATTTCCCTTTTTAGCCAAACGTCTATCATTAAATTTATTTCATTACAGTAAATGGCTTACAGCCGAACGGAAGGAGCTAAGGAAGTAGGATGGATAAACAAGAGGCAACGAAACAGAAACAACAGATTAAACAACGAAAATAAAATAAATTTCTACCACAAAATGATCAAGTAGTTCAAAAAAAAAAATTTAAATAAATTAAAGAAAATAAATGTGTTGTTTGTTTGTAGGTACGCCCGTAGAGTTAAAAATAACGAGCAACTATAATACAATTGTGTACAGCACATGTACACACACACGTACTCAACGAAATTAATATATAAAGGCACTTGCATTTAAGGCAACCATTTGTTAACACTTATTTTAACAAAAACAAGCAAGCGCTGGATGTTTTCTCATTTTTTCATGCCAGAGACAGAATTGCATATATGTACATATAAATACATAATCACAAAATTTAACAATGTGCACAGTGTCATGGATTAACGATATTTTTCTTTTCAAATGTATGATAAATTTGTTTTCATTTGTAGCAAACTTTTGACAATTTATGTATTTTTTCTTTGTAAATAAGTAATTTTTCTATTTAAAATTTTTTTATAAAATTATTATATACATATCTATACAACATATATATATATATTAAATTCTGTTGTTCCTATAAGGAGCATAGGGCCGTAAACACATTCATATATTATAAAGTTTGGCTTTTGACTTTTTTTATTTACAAATTGTAAGCTTTCTTAGCTTTAAAATGCTGAATTTGTAGTACCTTAAAATGACTAGTTAACCTTTTAAAAATATTGCTTTGCTTAACTGCGAATACATTTCTTTCGAATTTTATACAACCCAAAGGAGACTCTACAAAAAGTAAATTTTTTTCTAAATTTGAATACAATAATTTTTTTGAAATCTTAAGTTTAGATCTCCTTGTTCATAGGTTAATAATTGGGTTTAATCATATATTTATGGCAATGACAGAATACACAAAATCGGCATGTCTCTGAAAGTAGGTGTCAAGACAAAAAATTATATTTTGAATTTTTCACCACACAAATCAACAAGATTCAAGAAAATTGGAAGCATAATTAGGTACATTAAAATTGATATCTATTTTATATATCTTTTGAAAATGCAATAAAGTTTAACTTAAATAAACAATTTTTTACAGAAATGAACTGAAAACGGAAAGAAACAAATAAATCGTAATAACTATCGCAATTATTACAAGTCCTAGCAGCTGTCTATGCTCTGCCCCCCTTTTGCATAACTTAAGTGCATTTTGTTTTTCTACGTAGTTTATTTAAATTATTTTGTTGTTAGCTTTTATCACTTGTAGATACTTGTTTGATGTTTTTGGATTCCTGTTTTTATTGCCGTAGAGCTGCCACCTTTTAGATAAGTAGACCTTGGTGGGGGACACAAGAAAATATTGAGAAAAAAATCTTTGCTTATAACGAACATATTATATGTCTACATTTTTAATACTTTTTTATAACATACATATGTTTTAAGGCTTTTCTAATCAAATAAACTTTCTAAATTCTAGTTTTGAATTTAATCAAAAAATAAAATTCTTGGATACATTTTCGACGAATTTAATGATAAAAAAATAACATTTTCTTTAATAAAAAAATCAAAAGATATTTTCTTTCAGAATCAGAGAGTCTTTGATTCACGGTGTATCAAATTCAAACGTATTTATAAAACACCAAATTATATGGAAATTATTTAAAAATAAAATATATCAAATTAAACACAATATTATGTGCAATAAATAACTTGATATTTGCACACACATTGATGAAAAAAAAACATTTGACAAATAGCAAAATGAAATGAAAAAAACTCATAGAAAAAATACTAAATTAAAGTTTTTTTCTCGAATTTTTATTTAATTAAAATTTTTTTTTGAAAAATTTAGCTTTTGAGTAGAGAATTTGTTGTAACTACAAAATAATAAATTAGAAGATAAAAACAAATTTTTTTTGTGTATTTTAAAACTTACACTTAAAAGCCATAAATTTTATGACCTTCATTTTAATGTAAGTGAAAGCAATAATTTAAAATTCAAGAGAAAATTATTGTTATTTCTACATACAAAACCACCAAGTGCCAGCAAAAAAAAAAAAAACGTAATATGCCAAAATTCTGGAGCCGAAAAAAGTGTCAAAAATAAAATCTTATAAATTAAAAATTAACTGCATTATGATGCATTATTTTCTTCTTTTGTTTTTCTTTATTTTTATTTGTTAGAGAAATTTTTGTAACAAAAGGAAAATGCGTTTCGGATATTTTTAAAGATGTGCCAAAATATAAACTTCAATAGTTATTTTCTATGGTTTTAAAAACAAAATTAAAAAAAATGTGTTATTTTATGTGGATTTAAAATATTGTCTCTTTATCGAGGACACATGTGAGTGCATTTGAGTAGTATGATTTACTGACTGGTGTTAATGATATTCGAATCGTTAAAAAAAAAATAACAACAAGATGATTGGTTCTTCTATTCAAAGACGTTTTTTTTTATTGAAATGGTTATTGTTAACTGAGCGACAATAATGTTGTTGTTGTTTATTTAGTCGACAAAGAGTAACATTTGATAGCGAACTTATTTACCATCTGTCGGATTCTGTACTATGGCGTGGCTACTAATGGAAACAGTAGTAGTTGTGAATATTTTTAACTTAAAATTACATTCTCCAAAATTGAATCTTATTTGATCCTACAAATCCTTAGACTATATTTACCCTAATCAAAGCTAAAACTGATGACTTTGGTAAATGGCTACTAAAATTCGTTAATGTCTTATTAAATACTTCAACTTTTTGTACTTTAGTGGCACAACATATTTTATATTTTATATTCTTTTGATTTATTTAGTAGTAGCTATAAAGTGTTTTTGAATGTTTCAATAAAACAATCTTAAATTGAGAAAAAAATTATATAAAAACGATTGCATGCATCAGCACAATCATACAAAATATTAGTACAATTAAAGTATGTATATGTATACAAACTAGTGGTGTTCGCTATCGATAGCATTTAGTTTTGCATTTTTTAATGTACCATTATTTCTTTGACAAAAAACATAATTTAACAACAAGCTAACTAAGTCTGATTACATGATCTTTGCTTCTAGAGAAACACAACCTACCTTACGTAATCTTTAAAAAAATGAAATTGTATTTTTCAAGGTGTCGTTCATGGCAACTCGAAGGCTTGGACTATGCGGATGGTATTTGTTTACTCTCGCACAAGATCTCTAACATGGAAGCAAAACTGAAAGTCTTAGAAAGATTAGCGCGCAGTGTTGGACTTGAGATATATATTAAGTAAACCGAAGCTATGAGAAATGACAACGTAAGCACTGATAACATCATGCCAGCCATCGAATACGTAGATATATTCTGTTATCTACGCAGTACAGTGATATCGAAGGGCGGCGGGAAACAGACGTAAACAACAACAGGCCCAATAAAGCGAAAGCGTCATTCGGTCGATTACAATTATACATGGAGAAGCTTAAGAATATCCAGACGAACCAAGCTTAGAATATTGAACGCATGTGTAAAGTTAATTTTGTTGTACGAAAGTAAAACTTGCAGCGCAAAAGCTACAGGTATTTGTCCACAAGTGCCTCAAAATTATATGCAGGATACTCTGGCCTAACAATATCAGCAACATTGTTCTCTGGACAAGAAGAAGCAACGAGGAACCCATTCTAATACAAATAAAACGTTGGAAATGGAGGTGGATCGGCCGTATTATCAGGAAAAATCCTGATAGTATCACAATGATGGCACTAGAGTGGTATCCTCAGGGCTCAAGAAGCCAATACCAACCAGAACAAGGACAGGGCAATCTTAAATGGAAGGACGCAAAAATTACAGCAGCAAACCGTGTAAGATGAAAATGCTTTGTGAAAGCCATACACTCCCAAGAAGGGTGGTATTAAAAATTTTTTAAAGCCCTTGATGCGTGTGAAAGTCGTTTAAAGTAGAAGAGGCTCAAAGAGAACTCATATATATCAATTTAAATAAATATGCATTTAAAAAAGAAAAATTAGAAAAAAAAAACCATTTGATATAACAACATTTTTTTTGTCCTTAGAAATTCAATAACTACACCCAGAGAAAAAATATGGTTGAATATAGTCACGGAAATATGATCACAGATTACTTTAATATTCTATAATCACTGCAGTCGTTACATAAATGCCCCAAAAATATTTTTGTTGTTGTCAATTTTGAACCATAACTATGATCACAGCAGTCATTTATATGTTGCTAATAATTATGTATTTAGTTATGGGTAATCATAATTATGTTTTTCTCAGATTATATTATAACCAAAATCTAACAGCAACATATTTATGATTATTCGTAATCAAGTTAATAGCTAAAACAAACATATAATGATTTTTAACCTTGACAATCATGATTAAAATATTTAAAATATATGTCAAAAAAAGTCTTTGCGTCAACCTTTTTGTCATTTCAATTAATGCAGACTTTTTGGCATATGTGCCAAGTCAAAAATGAGCCGACGATATTTAATTTGAAGAATGTCTTAATTTGAAAGAACTTACAATGATTTTACTTGGTTTTAAAAAATTCCTAACGTTTATAGTTTCCAAGAGTTATTTGGAAAATTTTTAATTGTGTAGGTTCCAATTAGGGACCCGTTGACAGTAACAAGTCTATTGATTTTACAAAAAAACCTACAAAAAAATTAAAAGATATTACTTTTATTGCACCTTTCTTGAGTTTTATTGAAAGATATTAGATATTTGTTATAACACTAGTTGTACAAAAATCAAAAACTGTTTAACTAAATTGCACTTGTATTACGTGCCTTACACTTTTGCCATAATTCTAACAGCAAATACTGAATTGCCTTTATTTCGAAAATACATTTTATATAAATTGTAACATTTTATAATGCATTTAATGTTTGTTGTTGTTTCTTTTGGGTTTTCCTTCATTTTGTTTTTGTATTTCTACTTGTATTATTTATTGTATTTACTTTGCAAGGCATTTATCTTTTGTTTTTATTTGTGGTTTACCGCATTTCACTAGAGTTTTTGTTATTCGTTTTCTTTTTTTTTAATATTGTTTCTATAGTAGTCTATTTGCATTTGTTGTTCTGTAGTTTTCCAGTATCGTAACGTGACCAAAATCAACGGGCAAGTAGAAAAAAAGACAAAAAAAAAGAACAAGAAATATAAAAAGAAACTATGCCAGGGGTATGTGCTACTAAATCTTATTTTGTTCAATTTTACTTTCTATAACAATTTCTATGTTGAAGGTAAACATTTTATAATATTGAAGAAATAAAAACGATTGCAAACATTTACAACAAAAAAAATGGTCACGAGAATTGTATAGGAGGTTTGTCCCAAATGCTAAGCAGTAACACAAAAAGAAAGCAGTATTTTAGATTATTAAATTTGATATTTTTTTTATTTTGTAAATTTAAAATAACAGATAAGCCGTCTAGCTTGCAATGTTCTTAACTTGATTCGATTTGTGTATCTTTTTGATTTTTCAAAATTTCTATGGTTTTTTGGTTTCTGAATAACTAACCAAGCTATCGGCAGAAATTTTTCAATTTTACTGAATGTTTTGGTCTTAAGTTTCACCTAAATATGCCATACATTGCTTACTTTATTAAGAGTAATTTATAGTTGTTTTGTTACCCTTGAATTATCAGCCTACCCACGCAAAGTGCGTTTTATTGCCATTTATTTGTAAAACAAAACCTTATTATTTTAGTTTTTTCTGCAATTTTTTCTTTTAGTTTTATTCTCTAGTTGGCAGTGACATACATTTAGCAATAGAAATACAAATAAATAGAAATGGAAATTTAACTAAAAGTATAGATTACATTTAAGTGCTTCAGTAAAAAATAAGAAACGCAAAGTAAAAATTCTAGTTAGTTCGAGCTTGAGTGGCTTTTTTTTAAGGAGTCAGGGCAAATAACAAGTCATTCCCAAAGAAACAAAAATGTTTAAGCTTTGTAAATCCAAAGAATACGACAACTTAAAGTAAACTCTTGCTTTTAATGTTTTGAAACCGCAACGTGATATATATTAATTTGTTTGAAATACAAGAAACAATGAAATTTAAGCTATGCCTTACAGTAATGTATGCATAATATAAGTATAATTCTAATTAAATATTTTTTACTTTTTTTAGAGATGCAAGGTTATTTTCTAACAAAACCGACAGCACCAGCTACCAGCACCACTACGACAAAATCAGGAAATGTATTCATTTTGTTTTCGTTAGAAATCCTTTAAATTTTCTTTCTTTAATTAAAAATATCCACTCCTATATCTTTTAAACAACATTTTTTTAAGTAAATTATTTTTATTTATACAATAAAATCAAAATATATATTCTCGTGACTTAAGAATATAAAACCACCCCTCCCCATCTCTATTTTGAGTGTAACTAATGCATTAGAAATAAGTCACAATTTACCGACAAATTCGATCATTTTAATTTCAATCGGAATACAAAAAAATAATAAAAAATGAAGTGGTGAAGTGGTGTTAAATTTACTCAAATACTTTTTATTATGCAATGCAAGTGAATGATTAACGACTGCTCAGCCACTGCGGTGCAATCGGGACTGAACGTGCAAATAAGATTGCAATTACCCTTCATTGCAAAGAAGGCCTAGCTGAAAAGCTGGGCAAACATAGCCCACAAGACACTGTGGAGCAATGAAACAGTTTAAAGAATTACTAGAGTCCAATGAGGTGATCCTGAGAAGAATAGGAAAAAGAAAATCCTGAAATCAAGGACAACGGAATTAAGTAGGTTAATGGGTGCACTGACGGAACATTGAAACTTACAAGCATATCTCCACCGAATGAGAATGGTGAAGAATAGCAATTGCAGGGCATGCTAGAAGGATGTCAAAACGTTAAAACACTTCCTTTGCGACTGCCCTGCTTTTGAACCTACAAGGGCCCAGTGTTTTATGTCGGACACGATACCGGACGTGGCCCACCCAAGAGGTGTAAGATGGGAAGCGCCTAGGAAATTTTTTCAAAGGAGTAGGGGTTTCTCGATATTTTTACTCTGATTCGCTTCTCTTTTTCTTTTGCTTCTTTTTCTCCTTTTTCCCATCGCAAGAAGCGCACAACAAACCGATTTTCAGGCTTATTTGTTTGTCATGCGGGGCATGAGACCCCCTTTCGAGGATTTGTTTATGGACCTATCTATACTACCTTACCTTTACTCAATAAATTGGCCTCACATAAATGTTTTTCTTTTCATTCTATGACCAATTGGAAGTTTTCAAATAACACATTTTAAGACTAACCAAAAAATGTTTTCAAACATTATATTTGCCTTTAAGAACTTTTAAAAGACTTTTAATAAATAGCCAGTAGAAAGGCCTTGTTCTAAAAATTTTTTATAAACTGCCCAAAATTTTTTCACAAGATATTGTTAAAAGTGCTTCGCGAAAGTCTGTGCCAGTCAATTGTTTTTGTTTATGTTTATTCTTTGAACAAGATTTAATTTTGCTTTAGATTAAAAGGTTGCTGCAAAAAATTTTAAGGGACTAGATCTGGCAGCCACTTAGGCTTAAAATAAAACAAAAAAATGATCCCGGACCTTAAATCTTGAAGCAAAAAAATAAATATTTAGTCTTTGTTAGGCTTAGCTTCCTTTCAAAAGCGATTGGTGCAAGTCTCTGCCAGTCAACTGTTTTTGTTTATCTATAATATATTCTTTCAGCAAGATTTTATTTTACTGTATTCTAAAAGGTTGCTGCAGAATTTTAAACAAATTTAAAAGGACAAGAGCAACCACTTAGGCTTAAAATTACGTGGTAAGCAGTGTAAACACTGATTTTCAAAACAATGTCATGTATTTCATTATATAGTAAACCAAACTCTTTAGCTTAACTTTATATATAAAGAGAGATAAGAAAATATCCAAAAACCTAAAATGAAATTTTTAGGGATAAACAAAAATTAAAATGTTTAAACTAACCGCAAAATATTTAACTGGTAGTAGTAGTTCCGTCACTCTGCAAGTAAAACTTTGACTTGTTTTTTTAGGAATTAAACTAATAATATAAACTACTTTATTTAAACATCGATTTTTTTCTATAACATATACATATCTTCATTTTACATACGAGTTTTCTGCAGTTATTCTGCGTTAAATTGAATATTTTGCTGTTAAATAATTTAAAAGCTGCTTTAAAGTTGAGCAACCATATATGTATATCTTTCTTAAAAATACGTAAAAATATTCCAGCATTTTTTTCTTAAAAACAAAATGTTCTACAATAATTTTCAATCTACGTTGTAAAAAAATAAATAAACTGTGAAAAAAATTAAACTAAACTTGCATTTATTTATAATTGTTTAAGATCGAAAGGGAAATTGTTTAGTTAAATCAAATATGTGACAGATGTTTAATGTTCATTCAATGGTTTTCAATGGGAACATAATGAAAAAGGAAAAAAAAGACAAACAAATAAACACAAAGAACCACTCATACATTGATATGTGCAAATAGACAAAGTAAATATTTTACAGTCACACAAACAAATAAACAAACACCCTTATAATCATTGCAATACAATTTACAAACATACATACCATAGGGGCATACACGTAGGGGCATATACACACACACACACACAAACGATTATCAAACACTCATTTGGTTTCATTTTCAATATTTTCACAAACAGACGAGCAAAGATTTGGATTTTTCTGTACAATTCATTGTGAAAATATTATTCAATAAAAAAAATCCTCTATTTCTATTGGGGGGTTTTTTTTTATTGTGTAACATTTCAAAATAATACTATTTAGTATTTCAAAATAAATAAATAAATAAAAACAAGGGGGAACAACAAATACTTTGCAACCGAAACAGTTTTGTAATTTTGTTATTATTTTGCGATTTTTTAAAGTGTAACAAAAAAATTAAAAACGTTGCAAAATTTTCTTTGACAATTTTATTCACATATGTACATTTTTAAGGTACACTGAGATATAAAATTCAGGGTGCCTCTTACATATTAAACTTGAAACAGATTTTAACCGGTTTTATTAGGCTTTTTAATAAAACTATAGACAAATAAACATTTTTTCGTAGTCTACATGTACAAATGTAGACTACGTAAGTATTACTATGTAAGTATTTTTTATACCTTTACTACCTTAAGGAACACAGAAATGTTTTTTAATAGATTATAACTCAATAAAAGGAGAACAGGCCTAGAGTCTCGTGAAATGGAAAACATTGTACAAATTTTGTTGTATAAAAAAATTATTTAAAAATAGTCAGAAAAAAATGGAAATAAGAGTCTTTTCATTAAATACCAAGTTGTTCTAACTTCTGAAATATGTATTATATTACAGCTATTTTAACAACATTTAAGTATATTTATAAATGCCTTCATTTGTATTAAGTGTCCTATGATATAGATTTAATTAGCCAAAATTAGGTAACCAAAATTTTGGAAGAACAATTATGATTTACAATCTCGATTTTGTAAAAAGAAAATTACTTTACGAAAATCCAATTTATTTTTAATAACTAAACTACATTCTTTCTTTCTTATAATATCAATCAGCGCTTGTGATTAGTGAAACCTTAAACATTAGATTTAATATTTGCTCAAAACTTAATCTATTATAGTATAAAAGTATTTAAAAAAATATTTTAAGGCAAGAAATGACAAATC